>JARGYV010106030.1:0-10306 GCA_029532675.1 Ornithodoros moubata | reverse complement strand
ACAGTCTCTGTGCGAAATATCGGCGGCTTCCAACCTGAGGCGTGTTGCTTTAACTTGTGCTCCACCGGATTTTTGGATTTATCTTCGCTGTTTTAAACCATCAAACAGGTTTCCATGCTGTCTGCCCTCTCCACTGAACTCGAGGGGCACGCAAACTGTTGGGACATAACTGAGAGTCCTTTCAGAGAAACGTTGGTGATGACCTGAGAAGCCAAGCGTCCAGAAGTCGTGGCAACATCTCCCAATGTGCACATGCGCCTAACACACTTATCCTAGCATTTTTCCAACACCAACCGCAACAACAACAGTAATCATTTTATTGTGCACTCCATCAGAAACCCTACAAGCCCTTAAATTTACAAGAACCAGTAAAAAAAGGGTCTCTCTTCACGAATTCACAGTTCTCAGTCCAGTGCAACATATGTACAAGTTCACTAGTCGTGATAGTTAGAAGGCCACAGTTTCCTAAATGTAAAGAACATCAGGAAAAGCGCAATGCTTAAAGGAAATAAAATGGAGGGGTACAGTGCTTGTACCCTCTGCAAGCAACCACAACAAAGTCAGTTCAGCACACTATCAAGCACAACAGGTTCAGGACTACTTTCGTGCAAGCAGTTCCATCAGTTTTGTTTGAAGCCCCTGAACGGCAGTGTCGCTTTCACTCGAGCAGCTAGGGACAGCCCCATTCGGTGCTCTTCTGCATTTCAGCTGGAGCCGAGCCTTTACTTGTGCAAGGAGCTCCTCTGTACACCCAATTTTCCTCTCCACGAAGCTCAGTTCGTCCTTACGACTAAGGTTGCCAGTATACACACTCATCCTCAGTTCCTTCCTCTCCTCATAAAGCATCATCAGCTTATTTTCTAGTTTTTGTTGATGTTCCTCACATTCATCCTCATCAGTGGAGGCATCAGACAGGTACACTTCCTCGCCAATGATGTTCTCCACTTCTTCACGGAGCGCTCTGGACGGATGACAGAACAGGTTCAACAGATCCGGAAGGTTCTGGAGCTTATACAATGTAATTGCGCCATTCCAGGTGTCCTGACACTGAGTATGAGCGACATCGACGAACAGAGCTGGGTTATACGAATGGGACACGACGGTCACGTTGAACGAGATCTGCTTCTCTAGAAGCAAGTCCTCTATAGCAGACGGCTCCCAGCTAAATAACTCTGAAACGTTCCTTCCGGTGACATAGCACGTGCCGTTCCATGTTACGACATCCAGCTGGCTACCTCCTTGCAAATAGTGTGGCTTGATGGTCCAATCCCTGACAGGCGCAGGTCGGTCAGGACGAACCTCTTCTGCGTATCCGTCACTGACGAGCAAGTCTGCTATGGAACTCTCTTTGTCGCCAACCTTCCACAACTTCACCCCGATATCTTCGCCATCCCATTCTTCAACCTTACACCACAGGTCGGCACCTTTCATCAACCTCAGGAAGTGCAACTTGGCATCGCCAGACCAGCTCTCCGAGCCCCGCGGTTTAATCCCTGCCAGCCTCACTTTACAACCTTGAGTTGGGAGTTCTAAGAACTCTGGAAGCATGTGCCGCAGCTGGTCTTCCGACACCTGCTCGCACGTCCCGTAGTCCACGTACCAGACATTAACACGCAAGAAAACGCGAGACAGTATCAGCGCTCGGTGCCACAAGAGGCGACCGTTGACCATGTATGGTGCTGCACAGGGAGTGTTAGATCTGATATCTGCTCTGTTCAGTCTATAAGCTTCAGACGAAGTTTTGTTGTAGAAAGCATTCATCTCGCTCATCAATTGGTCCAGAGCCTCTGAAGTGTTCTTTCCCTTCACAAGAATGTGGAATGCGCTGGGGTTGTACACTTCACCCAGGCTGACAGGGAACTCCTGGGTTGTCGGTAAAGTTTGTCGACAGTACGTGCTCAGTTCTTCCGAGGACGACGAGGACGAGGTGCTGACTTCCTCCAGTTTCAGCTTCAGCAAGCACTTCCGATTACTTAAACTGACGGCCGTCACTGAAGGATTGCTGTTGACTACAGCGAGGGTTAGCCTTGCTGGGCTACAGCCCTCATTGCTGAAGTAAGTATGAGGTCCATATTTTGCTTCGTACATGTTAGCAAGCTCTTGCACAAGGACTCCCTCGGGATGTTCCTGAAGTATCTTTTCTACGCCTTGTGCTATCTCGTCGGGGAGGTTTGGCGAGCTTGGCTTGTCCTCCTCGAATGGTTCGATTAGTTTTACCACATATTTACCCCCTACCGAGCTGACCGAGACCCTTTCAATATGATCAATTAATTCAATCACCAATTTTTCTGAGCTCCGGTTTCTGTTGCTGAAGTAACTGTGTGCACCAAGTTCTTCCTTGTAAAGCTTTGATAAAAGCTCGACATTTATGCCGTCTGGACGTTGCTTCAGGATGCTCGTAATACCCTCGATTACGTCCTCCGGCATGTCTTCTCTGTCTACTTCCTGCCTTTCTTTGCTCTCCTGTTGTTTCGACTCTTGCTTGCATATAGTTTGGGTGTCGATATACGACTCAGGGGTAGACATTCCCGAATAGAACCTTGGCACATACGGAGGGGCTGCCACATTCAGCGGAGGATTGACAGGAAAGACAGTTCTGGGACTGTTGAACACCACAGGTGATGGTACAGGAAGTGGACCCACAGCTCCAAACTGCATCTGTGGGCTCTGGAAGTAAGGCACTGAATTCACCAGAACTCGTGGGCTAGGTTCATATTGGATAGACTGAAATGCCTGATAGAGAACACCCTGATTTACCCCTTGCGAGAAGTTATACGAGGGGTTCCTCCCACGAGGCAGTTGTAACGGATTTGTGAACTGCACCCCAACCCCTTGTTGACGCAACCCCAACGGCACTAATTCACGTGCCGATTCCGCGGGTTGACAAATTTTTTCAGCCCAGCTGCTTCTCAATGGCTTGGTGGCAAAAGGCACTGTTCCCGAGCAATACGTTGTGTGTACTGCTGTATTAGGATCAGAACATTCTGAACGCTGTGCTCCCGTGCTGTTAAGCATGCTTTGATTTCCAGCTGAAGGGGTAGGTGAGCGTAGAACTGGCTCTTTATGCACATAGACCTGAGAGACAGCCCCACTGTCTTGCAATACCGCTTCTACTTGCGCATCCCAAGAGTTTAAAACTGGCGCACTCTTTTGTTTAATGCCGCTAGTAAGAGTCTGAGCTGTGTGCAAAGACTTGTCTTCCATGCTCTCACCACTGGCCTGATCCCCTCCTGCCAAAGATATTGCATTACTTTCCGAGCTTTTGACATTGGAGTTCGATTCCGAAACGGAAAAGGCGCCATGTTTCTCGGGAGCGCACAAACTACTTGGAAACTTGCCCTGCGACGCTCTCGCACGAAAAGTGTCAACGATGCTCTTTGGACGCCTTGTAACTAAAGGTTGGGTAACACGTCTGGCTGAACGAGCAACACAGTACTTCGATTTCCCACGCTTTGAAGGAGCCGGCTTCTGCGTTCTAACAAGCTTGTCAATGTGCTGAATGTCTTTTGTGATTGCAGGCGATAAAGACACCATGGAACCTTGCACGGTCACTCTCACAGTGTCTGTAAGGCTCTCGAGAAACTCTCGGGCAGACTTGAATTCGAAGTCCTTGAATGGAAGATTTCGTCCTTCGCTTTCACGGTAGTCCTGGAGAAACTGTTCGAGTAGCATATTTGTCTTGTTTGCAACAAGAAGTGACCGTATCACAGTCTTTTCTGTGTCTAAATCCACACTCATGTCCTATAGTTTTAGTTAAAAGTCCACAGCCTTCAAAAGGTACACAAAGACACTAAAGGCCGAAAACCTTAACGAATCGAGCTGAAGGCCCGATATTCGGGACTAGTGAAGACAACGCCGGGGAGGGGGCAGACGCTGGCATGTTGGACTGGGGAATGAACCTTGATCTGTCTCAGATGAGTGTCACGTCCATTTTGATGGTTGGAGAGGATAGCTATCTGGATGAAGAAGGTTCGGATAGGTCGATTCTGTGAGTCCTCAGTAGAAATGTGTACCCATCCAGTAGGTTCGTTTAGGTCTACAGCCTCCAGCTCCTGCAGGTCGTGGAAACTGCTCCCGACCCTCACAGAGACTCTGGAGGTAAGAGGAAGAAAATGTGAATGTTTGATGATTGCTCGCAACCACTGCAAAACAGAAGACAGGAGGCAATGTAGTAATACCTGTTGGGTGTGTAGCTTTCGTCTAATTTGTAATCCGCATAGATCCAGATTCCTTGAATACTCGTCTTTCGCCGAAATTGGATATTAACCAAATGTGGCTGGGGCCCGTCCGATTGCCAGTAGGTGTCCAGGCAGTTATCCCTTAGCTGGTCCACGCCAAATCCTGTATATATATATATATATTTTTTTTTTTCAAGGAAAGACTGCCCGTTTATGTAGATAATAATTCACGGGGCTTTTAAATTTGTTTGTCAGATATCTCACAAGATCGTACAGATACACACACAAAAAGCCGGCTTCGTGTGGCCTACAGTCAACGTGCGTTTTGCTATCCCACATACCTGGCTTACAAGACGACAGCGACCAAACGGCTTGAACACCAACCTCACGCACCTTCCCTTCTCTTTCTAGACGCAACGGGTCCCTTTCATCAACTGTATTCATAATCGCGCGACATAAATGATATGGACGAAATTAGACTACCATGGTGATTCAAAGATACAGGAACCTGAGAAGTACACGACACGCCTCAGTGCGACGAGAGCGCCACCAAAGAGCGACATGGAATAACACAAAATGACCAATAAATATAACCGCATAACAAACTTTGACTTTCGATGAAATAAAAGAAGAAAGACGCAAAAGACATAGAGACATTCCGGTCCCTCGCTCTTTCTGCCCTGTAAGCAACGCGGTTGTTCAATTTAAGTAGCCGCTGGGGTCTCACACAATGCCTTACTGAAATTCGATCAGTGTCCTCCGAACAATCGCATGTAAGAGAAGCAAAGCTGTTGAGTACGAAAGACAGCGATAGAGGTACATGGTGGGACTCTAAGGCACACGTGTGTGGAGTGCTACGGAGAGCCAAACCATGCTGATGGTAATCGTGGACTGAATTTCGCGCAGCAAAATGACTGCGTGCTGTCGGTAGATGCAAGACTGTTTCAGTCGCTTTTCTGCGTAGCACACCGTACCCTAGTACTGCATCGGAACTACCCTTACGCAGAAGTATCTCTCAAACCTACGTGTCCCATAATAAATAAACAGGCCCCAGCACATACCCACCTTTACCACACAGTTATTAGCACTAATATGGCCCTTACATTCCTCTTGTCAAGATATTTAATTTCAACTATTTTTTTCAAGTCTATATTCCCCCTTTTCACCAATGCAGCTGACAAGCAGACCTGTGACACTATACAAGAACACACCAAAGGGAACCAAGCACTGGTACTTTATTGATCTGCCCCTCAGGTTAGACAGTGTCGAGGACTGGTGGCTCGTAGCCCTCCGGCCTTTCCACTTTGACGCCTTCCTCACCCGGTGCGGCCGCCACTGCACCACCCTTGCTACTCCCTTCTCCATGCAGCTCCATGAGCTTGCCCACTGGAAGGAAGAGAAGCAAATGTCAACACACGACACCCAACCCCAACAGCTTCTGAATGGCTTACGGTCAAACTTTGGCTTCTTGAGTACCTTCACCTTACGGATGAGCACGTCGTGGAGCGGGTAGATGCGCTGGCAGTTCTTCTCGATATCCTTGCCAATACTCTCGGGAATGCTGTCAAAACAGAGCCACAGTGACTAACCTCGCACGTTCAAAACCGAAAGGCTAGACATTAGCTGAAGAATGACAACTTTGGCATCAAGCACAGTCAATCGACAGCACCCCCCAAAATAATCTGTTCCTGTTTGGGTGGAAGGCCAGTTTCAACAGCTAACACTGGCCTGTGGAAAACAGGGTTATGCTCTCGCACCTCTCCAGAACCACCAAAAACATACGAGCTCGAGGCAGAGGGTTCGGGTGCAACATGCACGTTCAAAGCTACGCCACGGGGGAGGAACTTACAGCTTGTTAACGACCTCTTTGAGGTCAGAACCGGACACCTCACGGACCATCATCTCGGTCATCTTCTTGCGAATCTGGCGCACCTGGTTATGCTGGGCATAGCAAGTTTTCTTCACCTGGTTGGAGCACTTCTTGGTGAAGCCAATGCAAAACATGCGAAGCAGGTACCCGTCGGTGGTTCGCACGTCCACTGTTGCCTCGATGAGTGTCTGAAGAGAAGACAAATTTTTCACTGCAAATATATTAGCAACACTCCAGAGACCTGCCAGAGATAAGCAATACTGCCCGTCTCTTAACTTCACTTCCGTCAAAGATTTCTTTCGCATAGGTGCACGATTTAGTACCTTCATTGCATTATTCACTGCTGATTACAAAGCAAGGTTTATCCACATAATTCAGTCCTTTACATCTTGCATACAGAGATGTGCAACAAATCTCTCGACCTGCCATCGTTGACCGGAAGCACTGTATGTCTCCTCTTGACTCGAGCAAAAGGAATGTGATAGGACAACAGTCTTCTACTGCCTACTGAAGCCGTCCATTTTGACAAACTGACACATGAGATTATCTATTCTCAGGAGAATGTAATACTCTGTGAGCCCCGTTCAACAAACTGCCAGAACATCGCGACTGTGTCGCAGGCCCCGGACGGACATGTCGTGGAGCGGGTAGATGCGCTGGCAGTTCTTCTCGACATCGTTGCCAATGCTCTCGGGAATGCTATCAAAACAGAGCCACAGTGACTAACCTCGCACGTTCGAAACCGAAAGGCTAGACATTAGCTGAAGAATCACAACTTTGGCTTCAAGCACAGTCAATCGACAGCACACCCCAAAATAATCTGTTCCTGTTTTAAGTGGAAAGCCAGTTTCAACAGCTGACACTGGCCTGTTTTAAACAGGGTTATGCTCTCGCACTTCTCAAGAACCGCCAAAAGCATGCGAGCTCGAGGCAGAGGGTTCGGGTGCAACATGCAGGTTCAAAACTATGTCACGGGGAAGGAACTTGCAGCTTGTTATAGGACCTGTCAAAGGTCCGGCTTTGCAATGACAGGTAAAAACAACCCACAGCAGAAACTGAGTTGCGGCAGCCTCATCTCCCCGATCATCGGCCTCGCCACTCTGTTTCTAACTATCCGTGCACTGTGGAACCTAATTTTGTATACATGGGATGGCCATACGGGCTCAGATTCACCCAGAAGGCCCTAAAAAATATATAAAAATGACGTAAATATGTCGAAGAAATCCGAAATGTGAAGCGAGGAGGAGCCCAGTACAAAAAACTCGGGGGCAGCCTGTCGGAAATGTAGTCCAATTTCAGGCGAGTCAGCAACAGCTCTTGATTCGAGCTGGAGCTGTTCAGCTCTGTAAAGCAACCAGTGTAAACCTAACAAACGAATGAAGGTGTTCACAGTCAAGTCTCCCCTACAGGCAAATTCCACATAAATGCGAAAAACGTGTGGATGGTCCATAGACATTCAAACACACACCTGCCATTTCTTGACCATAGAACGCAGCTTATCTGTTGTCAGGTCCATGCCATGGAAGTTCGTGAGGACATTACGACCCTGAACTTCTTCAGCAACGAGTCGGAATTTGCGGTAGGCGTCCTCGCCATTCTGGAGGTCAGCTTGAGACACTTCAAAGACACGGCCCTTCAACCCCTCTGATGCAATTTCTGTGAAGGATGAGGAAAGCAATGCATTACAAGCCAACACCAGGCACGCAAAATATCATTACTGACTCATGCTCAGTACGCCACCATAATAGTGTTTACAGGTATGTAAGCGTATTCTCAAGCAAAAGGCCGCATGTCCGTAGCAGACAAGGTGCAAAGCGGTGTGCTATACACGTTGGGACGCGCTAATCAACCGAATTTCAGCATAGTACCCGAACAATTAGTAATTATAACTATGACATGTGCTGGCTACGTACTTGTTCCCTGCGTCCTGTTGACGAAAGTTTTGCCGATATTTCGGACACTGTACATGGCCGGGGCCTTGACATCGTACCAGTCTTTACGGGTGAAGGGGTCAACACTGTCAGAAAGAAGCAATGCAAAGTTCATTTTCCGATCAAAAGCTTAACACAGTGTACCATAAAACGAACATATGAATTCATGGCTTGCAATAACAGCATCAACAAAACGCTGCCTATGCCAGCAGCCACACTTCATCCAACTATCCTTTTTAATCACTGGCCAATCCCTCAAGTTTTAACGAAATGAGTAGCACACGCAGTGCAGCCATGATAGCGCAAGAAAACGAAGTACATATTTGTACTTACATCTTCTTCTTGACTCCCTTTTTGCCACCTTTAGATAAACCCTTATTTTTACCGACAGCCATCGCTGCAAAAGCTGGATCAAAAAGAACGAAACCGGGAAACTCTGGGACTAAGCGCTGCTAGCGCCGCATGCTGCTTCCGGTTCCGATTTTGGCAATGGTGTTGAGAGTGTCATGGTCATCATCTGAGGTTTCTGCAATAGTTTGTAGTTTTTCGCGTGAATTTGATGCTTGTAAAGTAACATTTCCCTTACAGTGGTAGCGTAGAAGCCGCCCGAGACTCCAGGCCAATGTGTGTGGGCTCACTACAATCGTAATCAGGGTCTAATTTCTTGCCCGTAAGCAGGGAATGCGTGAAATAGTATGCAGTCATTCAGTGTTTCATAACACTGACATCGGGATAGACGTTTGTTTACCGGTGCTGTTATAAATTTATCTTCGAAAGGGGCCTAGTGTGTCGTATGGCGTTCGACTCCACACGAAGAATTAGGCAGCTGGTAGTGTTATGAACCTGCAAAGTCTTTTTGAAGACTTCAATCCTAGGTGAGCATGTTTGAACGTGTAATCTAAGACGTGATATGTCTGTCTTTGCTTTCGTGTTATCACGTTGACAGTATCACGTGCTGCTGCTATCACCGTCAATCATTCTGTGGCGATAAGGTGGCATTTCATTCGCTCAGCCGTATACGTTACACAGTCTCGATAAGTTTGGGTTTAACATGCATTTGTTCTGTAGCGTGAGCACTTCATTGGAACGTGAATCGATGTGATTTCTTGTTATTTGCAGATACGGCGTTGGTAAGATGACGTACGTTTTGTTGCCTTATTGCGGTACATATCGTTTTCCCAAATTTTGTGGCATCTGTATCTATTACACAGCTGCCTTTGTTGAAACATTGGTAACATGGAACACAGATTTTCCTCAAGAGCATTCCATAAGCAGGGACTTTTCAGTCAGTGCTGCTACCTTTACCTTGGTAAAACTCCCAAAGTCCTGTGCGAAGTACACAATATATCAGAAATAAAATCGTTAATAATCCTCAATTTACGAAGACAAATATTCTCACAAAGTTCACATGAACCCTACACCATTGTCTTCACTGATGGAAATATGATTCTAAACTATTGTGCCAGTGAAGCTGGAACATTAAAGTTGCAGAATAAACTCGAAAAAGCAGCCTGCACTGATACAAACAAACAAGGCACTTTTTCTCACTCACTAAAAGTTTTCACTGTTGTCCACAAAAAATAAACATGGCTTATAATGCCTTCTTTTTTTTCTTTTCTCTTGACAGTCGTTTTCTAGTGTACTGTTGTTTGTTGGCATTCACAATCTTGTTTGCGCTTCGGCTCGATGGCGTCATTTCCTGGAGTTATTGGCTCGTCTTCATGCCGCTCTGGATCTGGAAGTCTGTGGTCATTGCAGGGGCTACTGTCGGCAGCTATGTTTGGTGGACTCATCCCCAGTACAGGTCAGTGGTCAAGGCTGTCACGAGAGTGACTGTGTGCTATGTGAGCGTGCAAAATATGTTGTTTGTTTCAAAGAAGTCAACCAGATAGCGGGCCTTCCTATTGTCATCACCAATGCCTTATCATATGTACTTGCGTACGCTGTGTCTATCACGTGTGTTATTATTTTGCTCCCCATCTGATGCAGGACAGAAAGCGAGGGCTACGTGCACTACAAGGCAATGGTCATCAGCCTTCTCCTGCAGCTCTTGTTGCTCGTGTTCGAGGTCCTTGTGTGCGACAATCTTGAGAATGACCGCCACCTATGGACACTCATTTTCATCCCACTGGTCTTCAT
The DNA here is from genome assembly GCA_029532675.1 of Ornithodoros moubata. NCBI lineage: Eukaryota > Metazoa > Arthropoda > Arachnida > Ixodida > Argasidae > Ornithodoros > Ornithodoros moubata. The sequence goes on along the minus strand of JARGYV010106030.1, from coordinate 188 downwards.
CTCTGTCTTCTCCATCGCAGTTTGTATCTGGGCAGTGAAGCACGACCGCTCGTTTGAGGTACGTGAGCCGCGTTAGCATGAATATCATCGTCTTTGCTCCCTGTTACGGATGAGCAGGCCTGTGGAGTGTGTACGTGTGACGTTCCTGTAACTTTGGCATGGATGAATTTACTTGGCCTAACATTTAA
>JARGYV010105997.1:0-11301 GCA_029532675.1 Ornithodoros moubata | reverse complement strand
CTATTGAGGGAGAAATGGCATGGTCAACGTTCGCATTTAGGGAAGCGCGCTCAAAAATCCGCTATACGGGACGCCTCATACATCAGAGCGACAAGAGCTACACTAAGAAAGTCTTCAGCCACGTACGATATACCGGCATAAAAACAAATTGGATCAAGAAAATCAACAGCATCGACCAAATATACAGTAAAGGAACAACAAGGCACAAATCAAAATCAAGCTACGAGTGGAACCACATCATAAAAAAGGAAATGAATTATATATCGAGCAAGAGAGATGGAGAACATCTATTAGTAAGCGAAAGAGCATGGGACTTTATGGCTCAACCAAAACAACAGACGCCAGTGAATATCTATAAAGGCGATCGAGCAAGCGGACTACTATTCCAAGCGCGAACGGGGTCCCTCCTCACAAGAAAGTGACTACACGACTTGAATATGATCGACAGCGCAGCTTGCATCCTGTGCAATACAACAGATGAAGAAGACATACACCATATAGCCTACGAATGTCCAGCCATCCACTCAACCCGACCCGAGCGACTCGGAATTTCCAGCCTCCTGGGATTCGACCACGAAACCGAAACCGTCAGCGAAATGAAGCGCCACCTCATCGCATGGGAGAGGGCAATCCAACAAGCCAGCCAGCCAGTCACCCACCACTACCTCCGCACACCCTGGGGACTAAAGGGAAAACTACGTCTACCACCATCTACAATAATGTGGAGACTGCCTGAGGTACCAAATATGGTACCCGCCCTGATTTAAAAGGGACAAGTCCACCTGAACCTGAACCTTAGAAAAAAAAGGAAGCAAAGAAAAAGAGAGCTTTCACGATCGCAAGCTGTTCTGTCATTGGTGTTGGGCTACCGCATTCACTGTCACATGCACAGTCGTCTCTGGTGCAGAAGGGCCCGAGCCTCATCCATGGTCGAGAGCGAGAAGAGTTCTCTTCCTTTTTATTGCCTCGACCCCCCATCAGGAGTTTGTACCACGTTACGGTTGAAGAAAATTCTCGATCCCTTGGGCGGCTGTAATACATGGGCTCGAGTGTTTTCCTACCTTTCGTCACATTATTTCTGCAGTTTGTTTGTGTTAGATGTAACTCGCACAAGAGCAGCCTTGGACACAACGTTTATGTATGTACATGCCACAAAGAATTTGTGCAACACAACCAGGCACATATACTAATAGCAACAAAAATGCAGGTCAAAAGTTGCCACGCTGCCTTAGAACTACAAAATTTGGTCACTTCTTTACACATGAAAGTGCATCACACTGCACCTTTCAGCAAATTTAAGGAAATTTCTTATGTACAGATGTGCAGCATTGAAATAAATTAGTGAACATTGGGGATATAGCAGCTTGCATGAAACACTGTCATGACTTACAAAATATTGAAAATAATATGGTAAGTACCAAATATAGAAAAGCAGTTTACAAATTGTTTAAAGCCTAATGATGAAATTCTCCTAACTAATTTACATATAATTTTGAAAAGAGACAGCTTAATAAGCCTCAACCTTCTTTCCTCAAATGCTGCCACAAGATGTGTGCAGATTCCAAGCGCGAACTTGGCCGCAGCGGCTGCCACTCTTCCCCACAGCAGTTTGACTTTCCTCAAAACGCTGAGTAAATTTTGGGGGTACGACAGTGTTCCCACGTGCTCTTCCACAATGCTGATTCACCACATGCTGTAGTCAACGTCGTCGCTGTCAAAAGCTAGGAAGAATCCCAGGATGGTGATGAAGACAACAACGTTTCCTGCCAGCACCAAAGCACAGGCACCCCACTGGATCTGCAACAGAGAAGAAACAAACAACAATGCCAGATCAATGGACAGTAACTTTATTCTTGCTACTAATACGCAGACATAATTTCTTGGAATTCTTTCCCAAAACTGCAGGTGTATATAAGCGTTATTAGCCATTTTCCAGGAGGACTGAGATATATGACACTGAATGTGGGGAAGTAATATTTACCACAGGTTCAGAAACAGGCGATCGTGCCAGCACAATAGGCAACCCGAAGGCCGAGATGACAATCCCCGTCGTTATAAAGTAGGCCAACTCGTGGGCAGCATTGCTAGCACCACTTTCCCTGTAGCGTCTTGCAATCAGTGACGGGAGGGGTGACAGCACGTAGAAGAGCAGTACGAAGAACGGATACCAGTTGCTGCAAACACCAAGCCGGTGTGAAAACTAGAATTTGGCAGCAGACATTTCTAAACAAAAATAACAGCCTTGTTACAGTTGTAACGGGTCATTTAGCCATAAAAATAAATTAAAGCTGACAAATACAACATTGTCTCCTTAAAATAAAAAATTAAAAATCTGCTATTGCAACTAAACGTATGAAACACAAAAAAGAATTGCAGAGGGTCACAATCTGAAGAGGTCCTACCATGCAATGCTTGTGCATTGCCAAATAGATGTGTTGATAATGTGAATGTCACCACTGTGAGCTTTACAAAATACCGAAACGCCAAGGAACGGTGGTCATCTCGTTGCTGTCAATGTGTCAACTGAAACACTTCCACTTATACATCCATCTGTATCTGAACCGATCATGCTATCTGTGCAGGTGAGTTCTACGGAGGCAGTAAAGCTGAAATTACGACTGCACCTGGGCTGTGGCAAGGCACATCCAAGCACCAGTAGAGTCATGCCCACTGAGCCCGAGAAGGCCAGGGCCACCAGTCTGAAAACAAACAGGCTATTTCAGTGGAGCCGTACAATATTGGAGTACATGTAGTGCTTTTATTGTACTTAACTCAAATGCCTAAAACAAACTTGTATGGATACTCACGCTATAATCCCCACGGTGAATGGAACATGAAAAGAAAGAAAATGAGTCACATTTAAGTCGCCAATACAGCAAACAAACCGAAAGCGAAAAATGAGTGAAAAGAAATCGTTCAACGCAACCTAGAGAACAGACGTTATATTTAAATGGACCATAGCCAAAGAACGCAGCTCCCAAGACACGATTTCACGCTCAATGCAAGGATGTCGGCATCAAACATACTATAAATACGTTTATATAACAGCAATTACGCATCGACGTAACTTCGACCAGTCCCTGCCGAGTCAACAAACTCGCAGACTCTTCATTTGCAAAGAAACACCTCCTTCTACCCCTGATATCTAAACCAATGTGGCTGCATCGATGTTCTCACTTTTCGGCTGTTGCATTACCAAGCGTAATCAGCGAACGTGACGTTCACAATTTCCATAACTTACGCCAACAACGAAAAGAAAACACTACCTTTGATGCCCGCCATCGTTAGACAATTCATCTGACCATTAAGTCCGCATCGTATCACGTTTCGATGTGTTTTTTGTAATAAAATCAGAAAGTTTGTATCCTTTCTTGTCTTTTAAACTTATTTTTATTTTGATTGCTATAGTATAAAAATTAAAATTTTATTTTTTTAGTTTAACATCTTCTTGGTGCGGTCTTCGCGCGGTATAGATGGTCGTGTGGCGTTCGGCGAGTGCTGCGTTTTCGTACTGTGTATGAGGTGTCGTCAATAGGTTTTACTCACAATTCTCATTGTACCCGAAACATGGCAGCCGGAAGGTCGAAGTAAGCACACTCTATCCCTTTACCTTATTGTATGTCTTCGCTTTTGTCGTGTACATCGAGACGGGAGAAGCTACTGTAATGATTACAGCATTAGGCTTAAACCCGGCTTCTAATTTCCCCTAGTCATCGCAGACGTGTTTTTATACAAACCCTATACTCAACCTCATGTAAGTTGTATTTTGGTTTGCGGTGACTTCGGACGCTATATTTTGCTTTATTCAAGCTCGTTTCGGTTGGTGTTTTCATTTAAGTGTACTGTTTTTAGTCCCGGCTGACGTGAGATGAAACACAAAGCAAGTGGTGCGCCTTTCGCTTTTTAAACACTCTACCTCACACGGTCGTCCGTCAGAAGCGCTGTCTTAACGATAAATTAGCAGATATTTGATCTGCACCTGGTTACTGCAGAAGTGCGACGCAGAACGCTATACAATATTAAAAAGCTCACGAAAGAACCTCTGATTACCCTTGTAGTGGCACGAATCAAACACTACAGCAAGAATTGTAGCTAATTCCAGCAAAGAAAGAGATTACTTCGAGTTGGGGCTGTAAGTTACACAGTTTCATCTCGATGCGTATTATCCGTTGAGGCGAAGGACGCGTGTTCATTGTTTACTGGGTGCACGCGAAGTTCGCGAACGTGGTACACATGCCAACCAACGAGTCTCAGCATGCCTAGTCCGAACGGTGTCTATCAGCTGATTACAGGGCCGGTTCATGTAACGTGGCGGCTGCGAGAGTGACCAAAGCTGGAATGACGAAGCACAAGAGCCGCCTAGGGTGTAGTTACAATGACCGCCATGGCAACAATCGAGTGCACTGACCCAGCAATGTGTTGTATCGTTTTTTCGCTTGGTGATATATGTGGAAATTCGTTTGCTTTGTCAAACAGCCCAGAAGAACTGGCCACAGCCATTTTGAAGACCAAGTTGAAGCCCAACAGGCTTTTGGTAGAGGAGGCCACTAACGATGATAATTCTGTTGTCTCCCTATCTCAGGTTTGTATAGGCAGTCATGCGATTCTTGCATGTTACCTAATCATAACTCATATGAACTGTAGAGGGCTTTTCATGTCATTGGGGTGAGAACTGCTGTCTTTTTTTTTTTTTTCGTCACTCGTGTTCTGAAAAGCTATACAGTAACTTTATTTACCAGAAACATGTCTAATGGGAATAGTTGACGCCTGTCGGTATTTGTTGAGCAACGAAATGCGCCATGCACGATGTATTTTTACGTCGTTAGACAAAGATGGACGAGCTCATGCTTTTCCGCGGAGACACCGTCCTGCTGAAAGGCAAGAAGAGGCGGGAAACCGTGTGCATCATGCTGTCGGACAGTAGCTGCCCTGCAGAGAAGATTCGGATGAACCGCTGCATCCGCAACAACCTTCGTGTACGACTCGGTGACGTCGTTAGGTAAGAGACATTCGGGGCTTGTTAAGTGACTTTCAAGATATGTGGACCTTTCACAATGCAGTCTGAAAAGCAGTGATTGAATGTTGTGAATGATAGTCTGGAAATGAACCTGTTTGTGTTTTTTTGGCAAAAGGTGTTCCTCAGTCTGAGCCAAAGTGATGTTTGTTCCAGCATTCAGCCATGCCCCGACGTGAAGTATGGCAAACGTATCCATGTCCTGCCTATAGACGACACGGTCGAGGGACTCACAGGGTGAGTATGTACTTTGCTGCGTGACAAGCATATTCCCGTAGTTGCCCACCTCAGTGCAATGTTTGAATTATTTATTTATTTTTCTGTTTATGATCTTGGGACGCTCTGGCTGACCTTCCCTGTTTCATCCAGAGGAAATTTGCAACTTTCTACTTCGAGGCTATTTTATATATGTCAGTAATAAGCACTAGAGAACAGGAGCAGTTATGCAGTTGCCTTTGGACCTAGTACAAGTGTTTACGTTTGTGTGTAGGTGTAAAACGCAGGGACGAATGTAGTAACCAAGTACATGTTGTTTCTCGCCCAGGAGCCTGTTCGACGTGTATCTGAAGCCATACTTCCTGGAGGCGTACAGACCGATTCACAAGGGGGACCTGTTCCTCGTTCGTGGGGGCATGAGAGCCGTAGAGTTCAAGGTGGTAGAAACAGATCCTTCACCCTACTGCATAGTGGCCCCGGACACTGTGATCCACTGTGATGGGGAACCCATCAAGCGCGAGGAAGAGGAAGAAAGTCTCAACGAAGTCGGATACGACGACATTGGCGGCTGCCGGAAGCAGTTGGCCCAGATCAAGGAAATGGTGGAACTGCCACTCAGGCATCCCAGCCTCTTCAGGGCAATTGGTGTCAAGGTACCCTACATCCCTGTCAATTCTGCACGTTTTCAGCAATTAACGAGAGATCAGATAATCTCTCGTGCATTTAAGACATATGATGGAGTCTAGTGTCTGCTCTTTGAGTGCAGTTTCAGAGGGGAACTGGTGGGGATGTATCTGCAACTTGTCTAGTTTAGTGTCTAAAAGTTAAAATTGTCTGTTGTGGGGAGCACATTAGCTTGATGTTCCAACAGTTATGTCTATTTGGTTTTCCCAGCCACCCAGAGGTATTCTGTTGTATGGTCCCCCAGGAACGGGTAAAACTCTAATTGCGCGGGCAGTGGCCAACGAGACGGGAGCTTTCTTCTTCCTCATCAATGGTGAGACGGTGGCGAAATTGAATCTGCAGATCATTTGACGGGATCAATTTCACAGGTCCCGAGATCATGAGCAAACTGGCTGGCGAATCCGAGAGCAACCTCCGCAAGGCGTTCGAGGAAGCAGAGAAGAATGCCCCCTCCATTATCTTTATAGACGAGCTAGATGCCATTGCACCGAAGAGGGAGAAGGTTAGTGCTTTGTGCTTGGAGAGGAAATGTCAATCTCTCTTCTGCAGACCCACGGTGAAGTGGAACGTCGCATCGTCTCGCAACTGTTGACTCTCATGGACGGCCTGAAGCAGAGAGCACATGTCATCGTCATGGCTGCCACAAACCGGCCCAACAGCATTGATGCTGCTCTACGACGATTCGGTACGGGGCCATATGCGGTTAAGGAAACCAAGAGAAAGGGAACTGTGTTGGTTGCCATTCAAAGAACATCCTTCTCCATTGTGCAGGGCGTTTTGATCGAGAAGTTGACATTGGAATCCCCGATGCCACCGGCCGCCTGGAGATCTTGAGGATCCACACAAAGAACATGAAACTTGCGGATGACGTAGATCTAGAAAAAGTACATCGTGTTCCATTACTCGGCATTATGCGTTGCTAACTGAAACATTTGTCTCCAGATTGCTGCCGAAACACACGGCTTTGTCGGTTCTGATCTCGCTGCCCTGTGTTCTGAGGCGGCCCTGCAGCAGATCAGGGAAAAGATGGACCTCATTGATTTGGAAGACGACCAGATTGATGCGGAAGTGCTGCACTCTCTTGCCGTAACAATGGACAACTTTAGGGTGAGTTGAGTTAATTTTCCTCAATTTGTTCTTTATTCTGTAAGTTCTCTTCTTTTCTTCTAACTTTGGTTGCAGTTGGGTGGAGTGGTGTCCTCACATTTGGTAAATTTAGCATTGGTCGCTCCATTCTTCTAGATGTAGTCTGTGCACATTGAGGCTAGGAATTTTTGGCCTGTTCTGAGGGTGGGAGAAGTTGAGGCTTGCCATGTTCTGACACTGTTACGAGCAAAGTGGGTGGGTTTGTGTTGAAACCCTTTTAGTGGGCGATGGGCAAGAGCAGTCCGAGCGCCTTGAGAGAGACTGTGGTGGAAGTACCCACTGTGACCTGGTCTGACATCGGTGGCCTGGAGAACGTAAAGAAGGAGCTCCAGGAGATGATCCAGTACCCCGTGGAGTACCCAGAGAAATTCCTCAAATTTGGCATGACCCCCTCGAGGGGGGTGCTCTTCTATGGTCCTCCTGGCTGTGGCAAGACCCTGTTAGCAAAGGCCATTGCCAATGAGTGCCAGGCCAACTTCATCTCCATCAAGGGACCCGAGCTCCTGACGATGTGGTTCGGAGAGTCCGAGGCGAATGTTCGGGACGTTTTTGACAAGGTTTGTTATTCCTGGTGTGTGGGAATGTTGCTCCTTTTGAACTGGTCTGTCTGTCTAGGCCAGAGCAGCCGCCCCTTGCGTGCTCTTCTTTGACGAGTTGGACTCCATCGCAAAGGCAAGAGGTGGAAACATTGGAGATGCAGGTAGGCTTTTGCTGTGCCTAATGAGTTTGTGTACTTCACACGTATTTTTTAAAACGTGCTTCAGGAGGAGCTGCCGACAGGGTGATAAACCAGATCCTGACAGAGATGGACGGCATGAGCAGTAAAAAGAACGTGTTCATCATTGGGGCCACCAACCGTCCAGACATCATTGACCCAGCCATCCTGCGTCCCGGGCGTCTTGACCAACTCATCTATATTCCCCTTCCCGACGAGAAGTCTCGCGTCTCCATACTCAAGGCTAACCTGCGCAAGTCTCCCCTGGCTGGGGTGAGTCTGCTAGAATCTTTTTTGGACATTTTCTGCAAGGGCCCCTTTATAGCTTACCTTGTAGCTGGTGCATGAAAGCACTTTCTGCAAAAGTTGATGAGGGGAAAGCAAGGGAATCCAGATCCTGAAGGGTGGCTCGCTTTTTGCTGCTCTTCACTACTGGCTTTCCGACATTGAAGCTGTGACAGATAGCTACCATTTGTAATAAAAGTGACAATCTGAGCGTGAAACTTTTTATGCACGGTCATGTACTTTCGATTAGGGTTGCAGTTGACACTCCTTTGGGATCTGGCATCGGGACCCATGCAGTCTATCAGAGTTCAAGGATGATTTGTCCGACCATGAGGAATGCCATATAATGAATGAGAATCATTTCTGTGGGAAGAGCAAAGGACAACTAGTAGTTTTGTGCCGACCCGTTTGGTATTTGAGAGGAGAGTGTTTTCCACGCAGGATGTCGACCTCAACTTCATTGCCAGCATCAGCCCTGGGTTCAGTGGGGCTGACTTGACAGAAATTTGCCAGCGTGCCTGCAAGTTGGCCATCCGGGAGTCCATCGAAATGGAGATCCGGCGGGAGAAGGAGCGCGCACAAAACCCGGACGCCAACATGGTGCGTCTGCTAGTTTTCTTTGGCTCGCAATTCCATTTTGGACCTCTTGTTTAAAGGATGTAGACAATGATCCAGTGCCAGAAATTCGAAAGGACCACTTTGAGGAAGCGATGAAGTTTGCTCGACGATCCGTCAGCGAAAACGACATACGGAAATACGAGATGTTTGCTCAGACGTTGCAGCAGAGCAGAGGTTTTGGAACAAACTTCAGGTAACCTGGGACCCCTGGAGGGCAAACGTTGTCTGTAAATGTGCGCTCTGAATGCAGTACGTGACCTCCGAAGTGTTTTCTGAAACTGTTGTCTAGATTCCCAAGTTCCCAGCCGGCTGGTCCCGGAGGCAACAGCCAGGGTGGAAACCCCAATGCGGGCAATTTCCAGGATGACGACGACGACCTCTACAGTTAATTCCTTCTGCTTGCATCCACTCCCCCTTTTTTTCTTTTGTGGTTTGGCCGTCCACTGTAACCCCCTCTCTTGGAATGCGTCCCTTGTAAAGGATTTGTGCAAAGCAAAATTGTGTCCTTCTGTGGAAAGCACTTAGGACATGGAAAATGGGGTTTTTCCTTCAAAGGGTCGACCTGCTGGGGCCGGTTGGAGCACGTACGTGTACATATATTCCATTGGGGGATCGGTGCCTCCATTCTTTTTTCTGGATCCTTCGTTCTCCTTTGTATTTAAGTGAGAGGACCCGCATGGAAAGTGTATAACCAATAAAGTGTTTCCACTTCGTTAATGGCCACTGCACATCAGACTGCTGTTTCGTGCATGACAAATTTGCATTGGGAGAGGCTGTGGTTTGCAGCTGTTGGACATGTGCTACTATAAATTAGGTCTTGTAATGTTCTAGTTGCTCTGTAGAGGATCTGGAAGGCGTGAAAGAGGAACTACACTGCTAATGGTTTTGTGAACGGTTTTTGTGGAAAGGATTGAACTGTTGTTTATAGTAAGAAATAATTCCAAAGTGGTCATTTCTCTCCAAAGCCAAGCCATTGGCCCGTGGCAGGGACCCGAATGTCTGCCAATATGGTCTGAGCAGGCTGTGGCTCCCATTCGTTCGCAGCCAAATGACTTGTCAGAGCAGATTTTTCTCATGTTGCATGTGTGTGCCAAATGTTTCTGTACCCACTGATACCAAAATTGACATTTGTCTGACGCTCTCTATCAAGTGGGAAATAACGGAGACCTTTTTTTTTTTCTGCAAAATGTGCAAACTGACAAACGAAATATTTTGACCTGCCGAGCATGATGGCAACCCTGAGGAAAAACTCGATTACTACTACACAAGTCCGAAAATCTGTGGCTAATGTGATAAGGATTAGGTGACTACCGTTGCATAGACCAATCCTTACTTAAAAACACACAAGGAATTTTTTTTCCCCCTTTTCTTTCTCGAGAAAAAAGGTGGTTGGACACCACACAGTGTGTCACGGAAGGGGCGTGGACACCTGAGTTGGTGTGCATGTTGTGTTCAGAATTTTTTTCTAGAGAAAAAGAAAAAAACCTCGAGAACTTTTTATATGGTTTTGAGGAAGGATTGGTGTATGCAATGGTAGTTGCTATGTATCAGGTTTGCCACATCGAGATTTTTGGGCTTAAATATGAGTAATATTGACTTTTCCCTGAAGTTTGCGATTCTTTTAGGCGAATAGTCTTAGGCCTCGGACTTTGAAAAAGGCTCCAGCGAGACTTTTGGTCGTGCATATCCGGGAACCACAGCCTGCACGAAATAACAGATTTTCAGGTTTCTGCCGCGGGCGAATAGTTGGGATTTTGAACGAAATGATGCCTTTGATATTGTTTCTTGTTGTGAAGAGCACCTCATCATTTTCCCCAAAAATCTGTGGAGGTCGACCCACGCGAACTGCAAAAACAAGAACAAAATTTTGCCCCTTGCATTTGAGTGGCCTCTCCAGGCCCATTTTACTGTTGGTGCATCTGCCCCCCTAGAACCGATGTCTAGAGCCCTACACTCTATAAACAGCATATGCAGCATAAACAACTTATGCAGCGCATAAGTGTCACAAAAAAGGCGTACGCCCACCGTTTCCGGCAAATAGGGTCAGGAAAAGATATCTTTCGGAATGGCGATTGGTCATCGTCGTGTTATGCGGTGAAGTTCTGTTTTTAGAGTGTACACGACCCGTGGATGCTCACCAATGCCCCCTAGTGGCTCCTCAGTAAAATTACCCAGTCTCCCTTTCTTTTAGTTTAGTTTTTATTTATTTATTGTTATTCGGTTCGCTGGCATACGGAAAAGGACACCGTCCAAACTTGTGGCTGTCGTACCGTTGAATGTAAAGCGAATTTTTTCGATCAAAATCTAAAATACTTGGTTGACTCATCGTACGTCAACACGTACATTGTAGACGAGGCCTTTGATGATAACAGGAACATATTGTGCGTAAATGGAAAACACACATTGTGGCGCTATAAAACTTGGCCAGTGACTTGGGGCTTCAGTTGGAATTTTTTACTTCGTTAGCTCCTGAACCGAAACAACTTTTTCAGACGCAAGTGACGTCACACCGGCGCCATAGGGAGCGCCCTTTCCATAATTCAATTTCGAGAATGCTTCATACTGTAGCGTAATACGTGGCGCTAGACGGAAATAAACTTAACCACCAAGCAGGAAGGTTTTC
>JARGYV010105989.1:0-13808 GCA_029532675.1 Ornithodoros moubata | reverse complement strand
CCCCTAATTTTCATGAATAAAATAATAACAAATGTTTAGGCATGAATGACATTGTAAACTGCAGATAAGTGCAGTCGTATGTACATGCACTTAGGTCGGCACCATGGCTGACATATATCTAATGCTATCGCTGTTAGATAAATAAGCCTGAAAAGGGTGTTAAGTGGGTGTATCTTGTATATAAACCATAGTTTTACACCCCTGGATTTATATGTTACACCCTGAATTCTTATACCCTAGGGTGGATTAGCTATTGATATTATGAATACATGCTGGGGCGTAAAATTCATATATAGGGTTTAAACCAACCACACTTTTACGCCGTAGAAATGTATTTTGCGCTGTGAATTCCTACACCCCATGGTGTAAGGCGGGTGTAAAACTGCTCCTAAAACACAGTGTGGAGGTCCGGAGGGTACATTAAAGTTTTGAAATCAGTTTCATGGTTTAGAGGATCGCAACAGACGTTTCCTCTCGATAAGTGTGAATTGAAACCATTGGCAGCGCAGTCTGTTCTGTTCTGCTATAAAGTGTTGAAGTGGTGTGAATGCGATTTTTTTCTTTGTGTGTGTGTGTGTGTGTGTAGCGGGCTGCGCATCACTTCTTATGTAGGTCTACTGTATTGAAAAAGATCTGTGCATGCACATGTAATTCAAATTTTGTCTCAAAATCCCTAACTATATCCTGTTATGTTGTGAAACTGCTAAGTGTTTAGTCTGATGATACGAAACCCGTGTGTTAGAGCTTGCTGAATATGAAAGCAGAGCTGCCTACCTGTAAGACAGGGAGCATTACCATGCCCAACAATATCAAATGTGGCACCATGCTGGAAGGGGATAGCGTGACGTATCAAGAGGACGAAATAAAGACGAAACGAAAGGCTGTCAGACGTCGATTGTATTATACAATCGTGACAGCACAAGCTTTTATTGCTTCCACCCGTTGATAATGAAAGAATGTTAGCATTGGATAGAGTAATGCCGCCATCATGTGTATATACGAAGGCTACGATAAGAAACATTTATGGATACCAGTACAGCATTGTGCTCTTCTCAGAATTTAGACCGATTATGCTGGCAAGTTCCAAAGGAGGTATGTTCCTGCAGAAGTTCTGAGTAGTATTGAACTGATAACATTCAAGAGCGTTTACTGGGTATCAGTGGAGTGACTAGGAGATTTTCTACAAACATGAACTCCGGCATGAGGGCATGTGCAGGGGAAAAGACAGCGCAGGAAGATAAAGTTTGTCTTCGTTTTCTGATGAACAGCGAAAAAAAGAAAAAAGAAGAACGGGAAGCAGAAGCAGAAAAGGCAATACACGTTTGGAATAGATTAAACACTGTGGTGTGATCCCCGGTGTGTTCTGGTATGCATTTATTTTTGTTACACGTCTGATAAGCCGACGTTGTCAGGAACGAAAGAGTCACGAGTCGTAAGCCCGGGCGTCACGTAAGTCGAAAACTCAGTAACGACCTAGCTTCTCGTGTGGGAATATGTCCAGCCACACTGACTACCTCCGGCCCAGGCCAGCAAGTCCGGTCCCGCCTCTCGGGGGTCCACATTCGTACGCCGAAGAAGGAAGCACAGCAAAGGCAAATTGTTCAGAGCAGAACAAGTTTTAATCCACCCCAGTCAGAGACAACCGTGTCGTCTTCCTCTTCGTCGCCTTCTGTCCTTCTGTCTTTCTTTCTTTCTGTCCGTCACGTGACCCTTCACTCCCCCCACCTACATGCCCCTGGCGATGGAGCTCGGCGCATGCCCCATACTCGTTAACCTGCCTTTCTAGAAACAGTTCTGTTGAACAGGCCCGTGCCAGTAGCATCAGTGTGTGGCTTGGTTTGTGCCGATGGGTCAAAATGGTTAAGACTGGAGCTGTAATGAAAAGGGTCTCCAGATTGTGTCGCAGACAGCGGTCCATGCAAATGTGCAGCCTTTAGCTTAAAAAACAGTTAGCGGTGCCGCAATATCGGCAAAGCTACGGATCGAACACCCACAAGCTGTACAACCTTCTCAAGACGCGGATGTTTTTCGGTAACGGGAACTCCTGCACTGCACGGACTTTATCGGGATCGGGCGAAATTCCTTTTGCCGAAATGATGTGGCCCGACTTTTAGTCGACGATAACTTAAGTGACACATCTTGTGATTGAGCTGGAGGACTGTCTCGAGGAAACAGTAGACAACAGCACGCGGTCGGTCCAGGTGGTCAGGGAAGGTTTTAGAGTACACGATGGGGCCGTCCAAGTAGGAAAAGCACGCAACCACGAAGAACGGGGCCCATCATGCGCTCGAAGGTAGCGGGCGCGCTGGAAAGGCTAAAGGGGATTACCCGAAATTCGTAAAGACCATCGGGGTGGTAAAAGCTGTTTTATATATATATATATATATGTTAGCGTCGGCCATATGTACCTGCAATAGCAGCATCGTAAATCGAGCGATGAAAGGTCGCGTCCTGAAGTGCGTCACCGATTTTCAGGACAGTACACACATCTTTGGGTTATCTTGCTCACGCGGCGGTAGTCGACGCAAATTCTGATGTCATTCAAAATCCTTCACTGTCAAGAGGACGGCTGAATAATGTTGCGCGGTAGCATGTCAGAAACTTGTCTGTCGTTCGGACACAGATACACGGTACGGGCGGTCACGAAGTGGGGAAGTGTCTCCGGTGTATAAGCCTTTGGCACGGTATGAATGAATATGTAACCCGCGCAAGCGCGAGGACGAGCGCCGACGTTGCTGATGATAACCAGGAGGAAGCTGACCCAATACTGCCTGACAATATGCCGAGCCACGAGTCCAGAAAATAAAGCGCGAACATCGTCGTCGCCGAGATCCATCTGCAGATAGCCAGAAGCAACGTTCCAGTCATTCCGCCTTTACAGCGCATTCCAGAACTTTCGTATTATTTCATACATTTCTTTTGTGAACAACTTAAATTCTTGGGCCACATCGTGAGTACAGAAGGTGTGCGACCAGATCCCTAGAAGATTACGGCTGTCAAGAACTTCCCAGTGCCAAAAAACGTCAAGCGTTTACGAAGTTCCCTCGGTCTATGTGCGTACCAACGGCGCTTCATCCCAAGTTTCTCGAAGATTGCGTGTCCGCGCAATGCATAAATGAAAGAGGACGTCTCCTCCGAATGGAACAGAGAACATCAAGCAGCTCTCGAAGAACTGAAGACGCGCCCACAGACGGCCCCTGTGCTCGCCCGCTTGGACCCATATGCTGACTGAGAAATCCATACGAACACAAGTACGGCTATGGGCCGTACTAGTGCAGCACCGGAACGGCGTCACACGCGTCATAGCCTGTGCCAGCAGGACGTTGTCGAAGGCCGAAAAGAACTATTCGGCAACGGAAAAAGAATGTCTGGCCTTCCTGTGGCCTGTTACAACGCTTCGATCTTATTTATACGATCGCCCCTTCCGAGTAGTCACAGACCACCATTTGATATCCCGGCTGGCAGCATTGAAGGACACAGTTGAACACCCGGTTGGAATATGCGGCTGCAAGAATTCGATATCACCCTCGAATCTCGTCAGGAAGAAGACACAAGGATGCCGACTGCTTTTCATGAGCACCCATACCAACTGTTGACGCGTCTGAGGTCGACGATTACGAACTCTTCCTGGGAATGGTTGATACATGGACTATGATGTTCTATGACAATGTCCTGGGGACTATGGACTATGACAACAGGAACCTAACCGCAGCAGTTAGGTTCCGTGGCGGTCGACGTCTCCGCAGCGATGGAATATGTTGGCATCGATCAGCATGAAGAAGCATGTGCTCCCATGACAGACCAAGATATTGTTCGTAGCGTGACAGCGTTAGACGCTCACGTAAGTAATTCCGATGATGATTCTGACGAACCTGACATTGTGATGTACGGGGTACCCCTCTGGGGACTGCTTTGGCGTTTTTCGAGCAACGAAATAACGTTCAGGTGAGTACTCTTTGTAAGAGCTTAAAAGATATTGAGGCCTACGGTGGTTTTAAGCAAACCTCTATAGAGAGTTATTTCTGTAAGCCCTCACAATAAACGAATATTGGCTTGTTTAACGCTGTTTATTTCTGTTGGTTTCATCTCGGATCACGCACTATTCGGAATATTGTTGTGGGAACCGCGGGTGCCGGATAAACGCGGGTCGACTACTTCGCGGGAGCACAGGGGAAAATATTTTGCAGGCAGCACGTGGCCATCGTATACTTCTTTATTCCCCAACATTCAGATGTACGATCTAACCACTGCTCAGGGCCTCTTTAATATTCATCCCGTTCCTGACCGGGGAAATTGCAGGAGTCTCTCCAATGGTAGAGATTTTGTGCATGCAGGGGTGTAGAACACTGTGCCTCTAGTTTAGCACGCATGGCGGTGTGGCATGGTATACAGTTGGCTGATCATGGGCAGACGACTTGTAAAGGATACGAAGTTCGATTACACGAATCCCGTTCAGTGATGATGGAATGCTCTGCACTTCGTCGTCACTGTCTGTCTCACTGACTGTCGTCGTCTGTCTCGTCGTCATTATGTTAGACGTAACAGGTGCACAGACGCTAAAAGGAAGAAGCAACCTCAGAAGGCAAGAGATGAATTCGAACGTGCAGTGCCTCGCTGTAGAGGGGGTGTCATTTTCAGCGGCGCTGACTGGCCTAGAAGGCTAAGTATGGCGACATGCATCTTAACCATTTGACTTGCAAAATTGTGCGGAAATCTGATCTGATAACATTCACGTACACGCATAATCATAAGGATACTCCAGCAGAACAATGTACTGAAAGTCAGGTGCATTATGAGTGATCTCAGGTGCCTTATCTGTTCGTCGTTCTCTTAATTGCGTAATGCAAGCTACAAAAGCAATCTGTATCAACACGTGCGCCCCTAATGCACCCCACTTCCAGTACATCGTGCTGCTTGGGCAATATCAGCACAGAGGTGACCGCAGCGATCGAAGGTCTTGATTTACATGAAGCGTGACAACCGTATCTCTAGAGGAAGACAATGTGAGGCTACCAAAGTTATGTCGATAAGGGTTAATGATAAGAATTGGCCCTCTTCATTCTAGAGTGCCGCTAGCATGACAGACAGCTACGCAGATGGCGACTTTTTTTTTCTTTTGTTTGTGTGTGTGCGCCTCGATGTCTTGATGAAAGTCACGTGATTCCGGTTTGAATAGCGCGATATCACATATATTCATATTCGTCGGCAGCTGTACCATTGTTCGTAAATTATGAACGTTTCCATGGTGACAGAGAAAAAATATTCACTTCCATCCTCTTTGGACATTTCTAAGTAAACTGCTAATGACAGTGAGTGGCTTGTTTTGTTTATAGGTCTAAAGTTTTAGTACAGTCAAACGCACTGAATGAAAACAAACTGGTCTGCGTTTTACAACCTTCACTGGTGTGGTAAAATAAAAAGAAAGCAAAGAAGCAAAAAAGAATAAAAACCATAAGGCTGTAATAAGGGCACAGCAGTTTATAGCGTTGGCAACAGTGTGCCATTTCGCACATATTTATGCATCGCTCTTGTACCGTTTTCACGTACATGCTTCGCACTCGACTTCAATGTACGAACAGCATTTCGGACATCAAAATAGCGGCGGTATCTGCCTATCCGAAGCTCCTGATTCTGTCATTTCTAGCAACTCTGTGACTTCCTCACGTTTCTTACATTTTAATGTATTTACTCTTGTACAATCCGGAACACATGTTCCACAGCGACTGTCTTTCCTCAACTAGCAACAAAATTTCTCATTAAGTTCCAGTCTCTCGTGTCCGCCATTTTTCACGAATGACAATTCTGCAGAAACTGCGTCCAAAGTGAAAGTATTACGCCTTTGTAGGTCGCACAATGATTGATTATTTTACAAATGACGCCATCACCTTTCTGCAACAGTCCTCCGACAAGAGATGAAACGGTGTCAACGAATGGTGATGTGGTGGAATTCCTTTTTGTCTGTAGGACGCCATGGGCATTCTCTCACCTCGCTCTACTCCACCAGCTTAAATGTCGCGCAAAACCACGCATCGTAATTGGTGACAGTTTGTATACTTTCTATGTGCCCCTGATGACCACCACCATGCATGAATAAAGTGCGTGGACCACTCGTTCTTCTTTTTTTTTTCTTCCTTACTTCTTTACCTCTCGAACTTTTTTTTATACCAGGTACACACACAAATCGCACCCTTCCATTAAATGGTCTCTAATGGCCTCGGAAAATGTCGGGGCACTTTCAGGGACAACAATCCCATCTCCGATTATGCTCGAATTTCTTTTATTAGCTTCATGTGCATCTCTTTGACTACACAGAGAATTAGGAGGCAAAAAACTGAGACCTCGTTTTACATCCTAGTCATATTCGCAATCTGGCGTTCTTGGTGAACAAGCCCACTTTACGTCAGGGCTTTTGTCAAGCCACTTGCAAAGCCTGCTTCAGCTGAGATATCTGGTATCTCGAAGTGCTATTCATCAGCAATCCCTGCTATTTCGACCTTGCAATCACGCGATAAATACAACTGTCTCTCCCTGTATCTCCCTGCAAGAAAAATATTATCAACTGTTCGAGAGCACGTTGTCTATAGACCTCTCCAATAAATAGCACCTATAAGTGCCACGTTGTTTAATAATAATATTAACTGGCGACGTAAACCCACCAATTACTAGTATTATTTTTATTACTAAATAGTGAGGCATTTATAGAAAAATCTGGACAGCCGGGACACTCAGTCTCAGTTCGAGGCTATTCGGCACAACAGACTCGCTGACAAACGAATTCAACTCACCAGGTGTTTGCATTCTGATAGCTGACATTCTTATCAGGACATTTTCTAAATTCTGGGTTTGGAAAATTCCAGCTGTATTTACTATAAACAGCCGTCGCTTGGGCAACACACGTACACAGCCATACACAGCTCCGTGTCTGTGTATCGTCATTTTTGTTGCTCAGGCTCAGGCTTTCTACGCTATGAACGTCGTTGATCAGCCCGCCTGCGCATATGCTATTTTATTAAAACAATCTACCAGGCCTGCAGACCAGTCAGCAAGACCTTGCTGATCCGTTGCGTAGAAACGGGACAGGACTCTGCATCGATATTAGCTTTATTTGTGTCAGCTACGATGAGGAAGCGCGGCACCCATTGCTTGCTTTGTCACTATCCGGAGGCACGTTGTACTCCGCCACACTCCGAGCAGATCCGAGCCGCACCAGAATCTCCTTGGCTTCTGGGCGGAATCCCCTCCAGTGTGCTGTTACTCGGCAATTCTTTTAAGGTCTATGTTATACTGGATGTATCGGCATGCTGTCGCAAACAACTGACACGTGCTTCTACTACATAAGCGCTTTGGCCTTCTCACTCACATTATTATTATTATATTTTTGCGCTTGAAACGTCTCTTCGACCCCCTTATCCCAATGTTCAAACCTCTGAGGCACCTGGCTGACTTTTATCGTCGTGAAATACACTCGAGCGCGTACCCTGTGCTCTTCGGTACACGACAGGTACAGATCCTACAGAAACTGCATCGATGTCGTAATCATCCACGACAAAAGTAGACGTCTGGGGAGTAATGGCCGTGAAAGTTCCTTTGGCTGTGAACTGAATGCCTCCTCCTGGAATGTGCTGTAGTCCTTCTCCGGAGAGAAAGTCTATGGGGTAGAACCACAGGTGATGCCCATCGATTTTCTTTCTGTACCACACAACAATCCATCCTTGCAACGTGACAGTCATGGTCCAAGGTATTTCCTATGTAGGACAAGTGCGTGCTGAAGAACAATGAACCGAAAAGAAGATAAAAAAGAACAAAAGAGAACAGTTTTGGGTCACCGGTGCCTCGGAAAAGTTAAAGCAAAGCGCCTCCAGTTGGAGTTTTTGCTTTAACTTATGCTTCACCGGATTGTTTAATTCATCCTTGCAGTGCCTCAGAAACGCTGCTGGGGAATAATGGCATCGCTGTCGCATACGTTACTGATGTCTTGCATTGGATGCGTTTCCTGTTAAAGCAGGTGCGTGGACACTTCTTCTCAATGCCACGTGTTAGGAAGGAGGGGAGATAGAAATGCATCGTCGAAAGAAAACCTAAATTGGATTTCATCTCAAGGGAATATCGAGAGGAACAGACACGCACAGTGGCCTAATGTCTTTACAGAGGTGTCCCATAATCTCCTATATAACTCCTGAGCGGAGTAGCAACTGTATACGTTTCAAAGTAATCAACCTTGCTTCAAGTACTTGTTCCTACGGTTCCTAGGTTATTCATATACCTTGCTCGTGCGCGGCTTGGTTAGGAATGTCACAGATACATAGTTATTTTCCCTTGGCTTTGCATTGGAAAAAGTAGTGCACTTAGCGCTAACCATGAAACAGAAAGATATTTTCTAGTGCTTAGATTTGCTGAAGACTTTATGGGAGGAATATACTTGGTCCATTATCTTGTCCAAGTATGCTCCTCCCATAAGGTCTTCAACAAATCTAAGCACTGGAAAATATCATTCTTTTTGACAGTTGGTGCTAAGTGCACTACTTTTTCCCATGCAAACCCAAGGGAAAATAAAAGTGTACTCAATCAGTTCACATGAGTGCACAGTGTATGCCTGGGGTAGATGTCACTTATCCAATGAGTGTCCTTTTTTTTTCTTTTTTCGCTATTTAGGACACAGCTTCTGAATGAATTGTACATGGATGTCCTGTGTCATGATAGCCTTACCTTCGCAACGTCGGTAACTGTCCATGTCAGTCTCGTGCCGGTTCTCGGCTCGACAGTAGCGTCATGCTTCAATAGCACGTGCGTTGTCTCTATCTGGGTGTCCCCAGAGCCAGGCTGGAGACTGAAGCATGCCACCGTCGCGGATTCCACGTTGACGGATTTCGGGGGTGCAACTGTCACGTTGGGCATCTCATTGATGGTGTAAGTTTCGTCCACTTTCCAAGTGTAAACGTGCCTCTGGGTGAGGTTTATTGCTACGGTCTTTGTAATGGTCTCGTCGTACCTGTTGTTGTATGCCCAGGTTTCGTTGGCCTCCGGGGCTCTCAAGACAACGTTCGTTTCCTTCCCGTAAACGATTGGTCCCGTCGTCACCGTCATCTTCCAACTGCGATGAGAAGGTCTCTTTTATAAGCCTACAATTGATATTGCTATAGATCACGCGGGTGGGGATCCTATTTGAGCCGCCGATGGTTTTATTCTAGGACCTGTTCTTTTTTACATATTTATCAACGACCTGTCTCACGATGTTAACGGAGCCTTGCTTCAGCACACCGATGATATTAAACTTCGCGTGCGTGTTGAGAGTGCTAATGTGATTGTTGAAAATGTACAGCGAAAATCTGTACGCATGTACTAGGACAGGTACCTAGGTTGCAGATATTGCTACGATAATTCCGGAATCCTCGAAAGATGCAAAAATACAGTAGTTATCTTCACTCAAAAGCATACGGGACCTAATATTTTTGTGCAAGCATGTGCACTCTCTCATTCACAGTCATCGTATAGTTGAATGGCTTCAGCCTTATCTCCTGTCAGAAACTTCGAGCATTATCGGCCATTTCACGTTCAGAACCTGTCTGTGTGTGTATGTAGAACTACTGAATGTGCGGACGCCGACATTTTCACGTC
The DNA here is from genome assembly GCA_029532675.1 of Ornithodoros moubata. Taxonomy (NCBI): domain Eukaryota; kingdom Metazoa; phylum Arthropoda; class Arachnida; order Ixodida; family Argasidae; genus Ornithodoros; species Ornithodoros moubata. Next base: position 4,193 of record JARGYV010105989.1, on the reverse strand, counting down.
TAGTTTTTCTAAGTTTAGGTTTGCATGCTGCAGTGTTTGTTATACTTATGTTCCGTATTACTTTTGACTTTTGCTGGGCACTACAAGTTTTAGGCAACTGCTGTTCGTGGGCACGTAACTAAATAAATAAATAAATTTTCAGATTTCCAACGGTATACACGCCGATGCAGTGCTGTCGTGAGCGTAAGGTGGCCTTGCAAACGTTACAGCACCGATATGAACTGCCCCGTTGATGCATGACACTTATCTTGACAATTAGAGTACGACCAGGGTTACGACCAGTTAAATACGACCAGTACGACCAGTTAAATACGAGGGGCGTCCCAAAAGTTCTTGACCTGACCCAGAATGGAGATGATGACAGAGGGAAACGAACGTCTGTTACTTTTCAACGTAATCCCCTTTGAGGTTTAAACACTGCGCCCAACGATGCTCCAGGGCTCGAACCCCCGTGGGGAAAAAAAATCAGACGTTTGATCCTCCGGGCCACAGTATCAATGACGTCACCATCACTGGAAAAGCGAACACTAGAAAGTTCCTTTTTCATCTGTGGCAAGAGGTGGCGGTCTGAGAGAGCCAGACCTGGTGAGTACGACGGACGGTTGACCACAGGAAAGCCGCAGGAGTGGATGGCAGTCATCGCCGCAGCAGCAAGATGTGGGGGCACATTGTCCTGATGGAACACGACCCCTTCCGGAGCGTACCGCTGCGTTTGGACTTGATGGCGTCCCGCGAACAATGAATCAGGGTTGGTGAAGCAACACGCTCTCCAAATTACGTTACCTAGCCTTCTGATGGAACGGACCGAGCCTTCTTCGGAACTGGGGAGGAGAGGTGCTTCCACTGCTTGAATCGGGTTTCGCTCTCGGTCTGAAAGTGGTGGCCTCATGTTTCGTCCACAGTCGCCAATCGGGCATTGAAGCCCGCGGGATATGCCCTGAGTAGCTAGAGATTGGGTGGGGTGTAGCGCATGCATTTTTGGTCAACCGTGAGCAATCTTGGCATCCATCTCGCGGAGACATTGTGCACGTCAAGATGTTCGATCAAGATGTGGGGAACTGTTGTTTTCGAGAGCCCTGTGACCTGTGCGATGGTCTGGTTTTTACTCGGCAATCTGCCATTACCTCATCGTGCACACGGTCGATGTCTTCTTGTGCGGTCACTTATGCTGGTCTGCCAAAGCGCGGTTGTCTTGGAGTCTCTCCCGTCCTCGCTTCAATTCCACCGCCCACTTCTTCACCATGCTGTAGGGCGAGGCATCCTGCCCAATGTCGCCATCATATCTTGGTGGATGTCTGCCAGAGTTATGCCCTTCCGAGACAAATATTCAATCACCGCACGTGTCTTCAGTTTTTTCCATTTTAGCTCGACTAAGCGGATCGCCATCTCCCGGCGGTCACCACGTGAGAGCCGTTTGTGCGCATGCGTTATTTTTAGTGGCGCCAATCTTAAAAGGTGTCCATGTGCTATAATAATGTTTCGTGTCTCTGCTGGCACCCCTTCTCTGTCAGGCCGAGAACTTATGGAGCGTCCCTCATATATTCCCGCCACGAGCAGAATAACTTGTTGGGTATCGTGTCCAGCGCCTCCGGGTTCAAGTCAGTCGGTTCAAGAAGTTCTGAGATTGTTTGAGTGGGTTCGAGAAGTTCTGTAGACAGAAAGCTAACAAGTTAATATATTGTTTCCACTTAGTTAAGTATTTTATTTCGGGGTAGTACCGGAACTTACTGAACCCAGCTTCACCTTATGCTTATAGGAAGATACCTACTGATTGAAGTCAGGTTTTTCCTTCAGTATGTCCCTCTCTCCTTTCATGTCCCACCAAAGAACCTCTCTTCCATTGGCGGCAGAGGTGACGAAATCATCGATCAAGGCTTCGATACTCCGCTCCTCCCTGTGTTCATGTCCTAAACAAAAGTGATCGAGATTGATAAGCGGTCTTATGTGACATGTATTAGATACGCACAAAAAAAAGAAAAAAGTCATGTTAGAGTGTTCACACACATTTTCAACTTCACGTTGAACTTTCTATGTGCCAGCAGGGTTGTGTTTTTCATGGAGCAGTTCTATTCACTGTATACTGAGGGTCGCATTAGAAGTGTTTTAAAAATTCCCACCCATAGACACGAACACAAAACAAAAGTAGTGTGCGTGGGGAAGTAATACACGAACCCAAAAACAATTCTTAACGCCGTCATCATGTTCTTTTTTTTTTCGCATCGAATTTCAAAATTAACGTACAGGGCTGAGACTAATGAGAGAATGTTATACTACTTCATATATATGATTACTCGCAATTAACTCACTATTTCTTAGTGTGACCTCATAATGGCTTCAAAGTATAGTATACTGTACGATCTCGAATCCTTCAATGTAAGAAGGGAACGTTCGATGTCGTATCCGGACTCACATGACTGCGTTAGACATGTTGTTGCCCGTCCTTAAAGCGACCGGCTACGACAAGCAGGGCACAACCACCGCCACTGGAACTATCTCGGTAGCGGCTAAAAGGATGTGCGACTTACCCCTGGAGAGTAACACCTGTAGAAGTGGTCCACCAGTGGTTCATGAAAAAGGAAAATAAAAAGTTTAGGTAATGAATGCACGTTAGTGACCACCACCCCAAGCCCATTCACAACTGCTCCGCTGTTATCAACTGGCTCATACTAGCAGACATGACGTTCTAATGAATGATGATTCTGAAACGGTATTGCACCTATTTCCCCTATGACCTGCAGTACGACGTCATAACAAACGAGCCACGCACATTAGAGTCCTGCAAGGGCTAACTTTTTGGGGACCGACCAGGTATAGGTGCGTGAAAACCTGACCTGGCCCAGACTGAGCCCGGGATTACTTATTGTTCCGTGGCCTAGCCCTTTACATCGCCCTTGACGAAACGTTGCCGCTTGATGAAATAACGACTCTAGGTCGCTTGACCAAATCGACCGCTTCAGCTCTATAGCTGTATTTTCTTGCGGACGCCAGAGCTAGACACCTGCGGCGTCTGGCTGGTTGCCATGGGCCAAACAAGTTTTTGCTGCGAAACGTTTTGCGACATGCTCTTCGTGTTTCGTTATTACAAAAAAAGCACACACAAAAAAAATGTTATTAAAAGGTATTAAACAGCTATGCCTCACGACACATAGCGGTTACCCAGCCCACCTCACCATCCGTCATGTATGTGTATGCACAGACGTTTAAACGCAAATAAATATATTGGAATGAAGGAGCGTGTGTAGTTTCATCTGCCGTATAGTGTCAACCAATGCGTAGCGACGCTCATAACCCGCCAGCCCTGCTGGGCCCGCAGGATCACTCTCTGTCGGGCCGGCACGATGCCTCCCTGAGGACAAATCACTACAGTGCGCCTACCTTGTACGCTAGCCGGATGCGGTTCGAGTTGGTGGCAGGACTCCAACGCACATTGCGATGTTGGTCTTGCCAACACCGTGATATCGCCCCGTGCGTTTGCTCGCAGCACCAAACGAAAATGATCGCAAAGCAGGGAAAGCACCGATCACACCTGAAAGCACTTTACCTGGGATCGTTTCTGAACGCCTCTTTTGGTGGCAGACTTGGCTCGTCGTATACAGTCTAAACTCGTTAATATGACTAAATCCGTTCCCGCCGATTTTGGTCATAAAGCGCAATTGTCATATTAACGAGAAACANACACACACACATCTGTGTGGATCTACTGCTACCTGCTGTACTAAAATGAAGACGATTCAGTTGCCGATTTACAATTTATTTGCGAAAGAAATCCGTCAGAACTGTCTGTTTCGTAGCACTTTCAATTTCCAAGCTCTCGCCTGTCTCTATTGGGTTACAAATAGCATGCATGCACATTTTGAATGTCCTTCTGCTGCTCGAAGAATTGCAAAGCCATCTTGAGCGCTTGGGTGGCATCCCCTTACGTTGACGAGAGCAGGTGCACATAATTCCTCTTCACTGCTTGTGTCTACAGCCGCGTCTCCGGCGTCTTCTGCTGGTGGCGGAGCAACAAGCTCCAAAATGTCGTCGTCGGAAAGGCCCTCGGCAACGTCTTCGCTGCTGTCTATATCATCGTAGGCTTGAGCAGCACTGTCACTACAAGGAAAATTGCCTCTGGCAAGCATTGCCTTCAGCTCAGAGAGCGGCACAATGTCAAGAGGGTCTTCTACCTCCGGAGGTGCAGCTAGAGGAAGTAT
>JARGYV010105952.1:0-11550 GCA_029532675.1 Ornithodoros moubata | reverse complement strand
CGGGATACAGTTCTTGAGGCCCGCCATGACCACATTGAAGAGAAGTGGACTTAGTACACTTCCCTGTGGCACTCCTTGGGTGACAGGAAACTCTTAGGTACAGAGAACGCTAACTACCAATAACGAAGTTTCGCAATTGGCTGGAACCGTGCCTAATGATTAAACTAGTCCTACAAAGAATGCATGTTCATTTTCTCCAACACTTTGTCAAACTCATGCGAAAGTTCGAGTACACGCCACAGAATCACAGAGAGAACTCACACTCACGCACACACACGTGACGTACTTATCTCGTTCAGTCAAGTTCAGTTGACTGACGCCAATACGCCTTAGCACAGAGCCACGTCCATACGCTTTAGCGCGTAGAGGAAAAGAAGGAGACAGCAGCAATTGAGAGAGCACGGCATCTCGCGGGAGTTTAAGAAAAACCAATTTTCTTGCCACATCTCCAAGTCCAGGTCGACAGCTTCGAGCCTTCTTTCTTCATTTTGCTCCGCGATTACGCCCGAAGAGCTGACACTCCCGACTTGCTGCTGAAGGATGTCATTGAAGGAAAGAGGTGCTGCTTTTGGGAGCTGTCGTGCCCGTGTCTCCGTGCCGACGTGATTGATATAGGCATATTTGTAGAAGAGATATGTCGGTGAATTGTGCCTCCACCAGTAGCTTCCTCTTCGAACAGCTAAACCATTTCTTAAGATTTGAGCTTACACCTGGAGCTCTATTCCCTCTGACTTCTTGGAGGGTGTACTTTTAGTGCACCTGCTATGTGTGTGTATAATGAAGGCAATGTTATAGGCACGTTTAAAGGTAAAGTCAGTGGAAAACACGTGGCTTAGCATCTTTGCGTTCGTTTCGGAAGAAAAGAAATTTACTTCATCATATTCTTCACCATATATAAATAACCACGATTTGAAAAGATATTTGAACCAACTTCGGATATTTTATGGATGTCTAATAGACGTTCATTCTTGCCTGGGTACTGTTATGCTACACCTCTGTTATGGAGCGTTTAAGCGGTGAGAACACCTTTGGAAAGGCTTAATGGAACACTGTTAAGGGCGCGAGTTAGTAACCAGCCTGGAACACCCTTAAGGGTATGAAAATCTTAAGTGTACCATGGGCTCAAGCTCGCTTTCATGAACAAGTGTTACATGCACTGCAAACAATACAACACAGCAGTAAGGAAGTGTTACGGACAATTCCTTCACAATCTTGGTGCCCTGTGCAGTTCGATTTATGTAGTAAAGCCGTACGCACGACCAAGCAAGCACAGCCAGGTCGGAAGAGAATTCATAACTGTCTGAGGCACTTGCACTCCACAACACGTCAGCTGGCTGGGAAACAAAGAATTGACGACAACACAAATATAGAAAATAAAACATAAATGCCGAGACATAGCGCAGAATAAAAGGCACGACGTACCATACAAAGAGAATAGAAAAGAATTGAGTTGTAATTTCCACGTATCACTGCGAGTGGGACGCCAAATCGATTTCTTCGGGCCACGACGTATTTCGTTGATTCCTCGTTTGAGTTGCTTTCCCGTCCGGCTGGTCATTCGAGGCTGTCTCGACACAGCAACTCGCTGAATTTGCTTTGACATGGCTGTATGTGCTTGTAGCGACCAATGGCTTCGACTTATTTTGCGTTTCTTTTCGAATCGAACGAAGCAAGTGGCGAACATGGAGCAATCTTCGTTCGCACATTCCCTCGAATAGATGCTTTTAGGGAAATGGGGAGCGTTTGAGTGGAACGGAAGAATCCTTCCATCTTGTCCGCCTTCATTTCGGTGCATTACGTTGCTGCTCGACGTCCCGTATGATCAGCAAAAAGGCTTAATATCAAATGGGCTACGTATACATTCCTCTTTCTCTTCTTTTTCCTTCAGAGATTCACGTCGTTGTGCGCGAAGCAAAAACATCGACGTCGGAGGAAGAAAGAGAAATATATAGAAGCTATGCGAAAGTGCTGTTCACGAGTGCGATGCCGGCCTGACGTAACGCGAAGACCAAAAGAGCTGGTTTGACTGTACTATCTGCTCGTTAATGGTATTACGGGTTTGACCTGCCAGCTAGCTGCAGCAAAAGTCGCGAAGATTGAGAGCCAGCGACGACTTTTAGTTTACCGTCCCCTGCCTCTCCTTCAGGTGAAAAATGTGTCAGATTCGTTTTATGGTCAGGTCCTGAATCTTCTGAATCCTCTATGCAGCGGCTGTTTTACGTGGAAGTCATGTAACTATCACTGCATGATCGAGCGGTATCGGCACAAGCTGCTCTTTGAGCATGACCAACATGACAACATGAGCCCGGTAATATAATGTAATGGTACTGTGGTCGCTTTGAATCCATCTGTCCTTTGGTTTTCGACTCCTTGTGCCACAGAAAGTGGTCGAAGCTTCTTGTATTCGTCTTACCAGCCTTTGATTCACGAAACTTTATCGCCCACGTATTTTTTTGCCATCCATGAACTGTTTCATACCACAGACAGCATGTAATGAACATGAACTTCACTACATAATGGCGTGCGTTTTTATGCTGCTAAAATTTCAGTCGCTCCTCGTTGCTGTATATCATTAGCAGTGGACTTAGCACTGTATTTAAAAATGAGTCGATATTAGTGAGCTTTAGCAATTTGAAATGATCCAGGCGCTAATTCGTTGCGTACAACGGGAAATAAGGTTGCCCACTTTTAGTGTACGCACAGGATACGCTTTCGTTAGGTACTGAGCCTGCGTCCGTGCTATTAACTAAATAGTCATTCCATTTCATTTGGCATGCCACTATCAACAATTTTTCATAAAAAAATAGATGGTACCCACATTGTTCAGGTCAGTGATCGTGCTCTCCGAGGTCCCGCTCCTCTGGGAAGGCTGAATGCGGAGAAGACGTTCTGTGGTCATTAGTCGAAGGCACTATTGAGGTCGATTTCATCGATGACTTCGCCAGCTGCGCGCCCAAATGATGCCCGCTTAATGATGCTGCGAGACGACCATTGCTCCCTTGCTGGGAAATCAACCACAGAACATTCGGTGGCATTTTGATAGGCCGCGTATGAGTCTTCCTTTTTTCCAAAGGGACGTCGATACGATGTCCGCTTGAGTGTTGGTCGAAATGCGTGTACCGGTGTTTGTAGCGAAAGAACGGGACAATCGCCGCTTTGAGCTTGTTACTTAGGTACGCTCTAGTGGCCTTCCTCAAGAGAGTGCCATCAACTGAGCGATGTTAACATCATGTGGAGCATTCATTCTGAACATTCTTTAGCTGCTCTACGCACTGTCTCCTCTTTTGCCGTCTCTAGTTCAATGCATATTGGTGGCGTCCCAGTGCAGAGCCTACTACGTGAGTTCATAGACAGCAGCTGCCCGACCCAGCGACCCTTACCCTCGACGTTTTCCCAATGACGCCTCTGTAAGCGCCGCTGAGAAATCGCCTATGGGAACCGGAAGCAGAAGCTGAGCGACGACGCCTGAGCGGTGCTTTTTATTTTTTTATTTTTTATAGAATATTTGTTTCAGGCGTCCAATGAGTGAATGCTTGATTATAGGCTTAATATACAATGGCGTTATATGCGCACGTAACACTATCGTGTTTTTTGCCAGTTCGTGTTGGATTGACTATCACAACTTGACCAACTATTGAAACTACTTGAAATAACTATTAAAACAACACACTATTGACAAACTCGGTTGTTCGTATTGGCATGTCAAGATAATGTCTCTTGCTTGTACAGATAAAATGGCATAAAATCAAATCAGCTAGTCTTTTTTTTTTTTTTTAGTGTATTTGTGCCTATTAAGACAGCCCTCGTACTGTTTTTGCCCGAACTCTAGCTCGTCTTTTTAATACGCTCGAACTTACGGAAATTTCATTTTAGCCCATTGTCACCCCAGTTCACTCCGTGATTTTTAATTTACCAGGCGCCATAGAGGAACTCTGATCCGTCTTCGCTGCTGCCATTAAGTGCGCATTAATTAACGCGCACGAACTAGTCTGCTCCTCGCCCTGTCCGACCGCAACCCACATAGGAACGGCTACCAATTTTGAGAACGCCACCGCCTTTAAAACTTCGGAGAACTTCGCACAATGGGATGCAGCAGACGACAGTCTCGGATTGGCTGGCCTTTCGTCCCCACTATTTCGTACTATTTGAGTTATGTACTGTACTTTGCATGCGGTTGCCAAAGTGTGCCTGCAGAGATGTGGCTTACATGTATCCAAGGAAATGACCTGTCCACCTCCTGAAATGTAGCGGATGCTTACATATGGTTTTCTCATGTAACTTATAGCCTCTGTTTACGTATGAGCAACAGCTAATAGGAGAAGGGCATCAATTTATTGTACCATTTTTCCCCGTTAGCCTTGCTTACTGTGCGTGAATGTGGCCGAAGAGCGCAATGCACAGACGCAAGCTCAAGTTCGTTAACGTCTTCGCGATACACCGTAATTGACAACTAAGCGGTTAATGCATCAGTACTAATTGGCTGCAGATAAATAGAGCGTCGTAGTCATCTGCTAATGTGCCTGCGCGAAATAATTACGGCGTAACTCCTGCAGTGCAACTCTGGCGGCCGCAGTGGTACTGGTATGTTAAATGACCAAAAAAAGAAAAGCCAGCCGAGGGCTGGGTCTCTGTGTTCTGTTACTTGCTGTCGTAGACTGTAGCTTGGCGTCACTTTGTACTGTCCTAACTTGCTGTCCAGCAGGACACAACAGTTATTAGTCAAGCTAGATGTTCGAGCATAGATCATATGTGCGAATAAGCTTCTGTGGATACGACGTGAGACGTGAAGGGAAATATTGTTTTCCGAATAGCCGCTTGGGTCTCCAATGGCTTATGGCTGCCTACTAAGCTCTTTACGGCATGTACTTGTAGTAGTTACGGTAGGTGTACAGAAGCTGAAATATCACGCACTCCCTCACGCAAGTTAATGGAGAAATCTTGCAATTATCTGCACTGTCATTTTTCCTGGGGTTTGCGCGGGAAAATGTAGCGCACTTAGCGCCAACCGTCAAACAGAATAATATCTTCCAATGCTTACATTGGAACAGGGCAAGAATTTTCATCAGAAGATTTTCTCAGGAGAATGTGTTTTGTAAAACGAAGGGTGCAAGAAAGGCGTCGCAACAGACTTCATTCAATGAAGCCGCTTTCTAGTGTTTGCAGCATTATTATTATTATTATTATTATTGTTGTTTACAAAATTAAACGAAACGAAAGGAACAAAACTGAACGAAATTAATGTGTAGCAGTGTGAGTCCCTCGCGCACTTATTGCCAACAATACGGTGGCTATCTCGTTGCTAGCAACCGAGTCCGCATTAATTTTCCTTCTGGGAGCCTTCTGTTTTCCCACATTCTCGATTTGTTTCCACTAGACTTCGCTAGTTCTTGCAAATATTCACGCTGCTCCGCCTGTTCCTCCTCTTCGCTGTCCTGTCTCCATCTGTCCACATCAGAATGCTGGTCATGGCCACAGTTGCCTCGCGGCGCTAACACCAAACTAACACGCTCTGAATATTTAATTAATATATTAATTAATAATTTTATTAATTAATATGCCAGCGAATTATTCGGTCTCGTGATGTCAAATGTGCAGCAGAAAGATCCGCCCAGAGCGTTTCTTCAGACGTGCAGGCGTGCTCCTTTCCCAGTCAAAAAGCACAAGTAAATAAACCAAAAAGACGGAATTAATTTCCTGTGCACTTACAGGCTGACTAACTTATCCAAGATAAGGAATGCCTTTCACGCACATAATTCATTACGAGTGTTGCGTTATCTCGCAGTTGTCTCGGGACGTCAAGCCAATAATTACTGATATTACTTAAATTATTTCTTGCTCTGTGTTTCTTTTCTTTATTGACTCCCGTTCTCTTCTTTTGTTTTCCGGTATGGAGTAGCAGGTTTGGGGGTCGCATATGGCGACGTAAACGATATCTTATCTTTACTATACCGACGCGCACGTGGAAATCTTATTTTCCCCGATGAAAAAAAAAAGATAAGAAAGATAAAGGAATATCGCGGTAGACGTTTCAATGCACCACTCGTGACACGGTATTCACTTGTTTCTAGACTGTTCTTCTACGCGTTTAACTGATTTCGTCATCGGTGTCACAGCGACTTCTTTTCTTGCTTCTTTCCAGGAGACACCGATGAAGTGGGGCAGATGATCAGTGCGTCGCCATGTTGGCGCCATGGCTGCCAGCCCTCTGGCTCATCCTGCTACTGGACGCCGCAGTGGCCGACACGGACAGGGTCACCTTCACCAGGGCAACGTACAATGCCTCCATCCCGGAGAACTCCGTCCGCAAACGCTATGTGCAACCCACGGAGAAAATGGGCATTTTTATCTCCGACCCCACCCTTCATGTGCGTTACAAGATCGCGGGAGGTGACAAAGACCGTCAGTTTAAAGCTGAGGCACGTCACGTCGGCAACTTCTGGTTTCTGTTCATACGGACCCGAACTGAGAACGCGGGGTCGCTCAATCGCGAGTACGAGGATCAGTACCGGCTGAGGGTTAAAGGGTCCATCTTCTATGCTCAACAACACAAGCGCCTCTATGATGTCCACTGCGAAGTGGTCGTCCAGGTTACTGATACCAACGACCTCAATCCGCTTTTTTACCCGAAGTCGTACAACGTGACGGTTCCAGAAGACACCCCCCTACATCAAGGCGTGTTGAAGCTAAGTGCTTATGATCCTGATTTAGGGGTCAATGGCGAGATATATTATAGAGTTCTTGAGAAGACGAGGCAGTTCGCCATACATCCAACCATGGGCACCATTACACTGACCAGGCCGCTGGACTACCAGCGAAATGAGACCCACGAATTCACAGTCGTTGCTGAAGACCGGGGTCCAAAGTTGAGGACTGGAAGCATCATCAAGTCCAGTACTGCAACAGTTACGGTTCGAGTGTTACCAGTTAACAAACACAAACCCGTTATCTTCATTCGAAATATGCAAACTTGGCTAGAACCTGGACTGCCAGATGTCTGGGCTGTCGTGAAAGTGACTGATAAAGACCCTGGCATACATGGTCAGATCGCGGGTCTTGCTGTGGTCGACGGGGATATCGATGACCACTTTAAAATAGTCCCACTCTCCCAGCCTGGAGAATTCAACATTGAAGTAGACCCTAGACCAGGACGGCCTTTAAACCCAAAGGGCTACACGCTTACCCTTCGTGCTTGGGACCAAGGAACACCGTCTCAATACACCGATGAAGTGGTCCACGCGCGCTTATCAGATATCGACAACCTGTTACCAACCTTCAGCCAGCCGGAATACGATGTTGACATGGAAGAAGTAGCTCCTCCAAACAGTCCGGTAACGAGAGTAGAAGCACACGTCTTTGGACAAGAGAAGGGAAAAATAACGTATCACATCGAAACCGGCGACGATGACGCAGTGTTCAACATCAACACAAGGACAGGCCTGATCATAATAAGACGTTCTTTGGACAGGGAAGCTAAAATGTACTATTCGTTGACCGTTAGTGCTTCCAACGCTGCTGCAAGGGGAGGGGGCCAACGTAGAAGAACTACAACTATCGTAAATATCAAAGTGCTCGATTGTAACGATAACCCACCTGTTTTCAATGAGTCATCGGCTCAAGTAATTTATGACGAGAATAAACCCATAGGCAGCAAAGTTTACACTGCGCATGCTGTTGATGCTGATGAAGCTGAGAACGGGTACGTTAGCTACAGTTTGGTAAACCTAAACCATGTGCCGTTCTCAGTAGACCCGTTCAGTGGGGAAATTCGCACCACAGAAGTCCTCGACTTTGAGACCATGAGGCGCAACTACGTGTTAAGGATTCGAGCGACCGACTGGGGTATACCTTACCAGAGGCAAGCAGAGATGACGCTGAGAGTTCGCGTAAAAGATGTCAATGACCATAGACCCCAATTCGAACAGGTCGACTGCGTTGCAACTGTTTCAAAGAAAGCTGAAATTGGGACAGAAATTCTCACACTTTCGGCGATCGACTTCGACGAAGGCGGGACAGGGACGGTCTCCTACAAGATGGAGCCCAGTGGAGAAGATACATGCTTCCGGCTGGATCCCAACACTGGTGTGTTGACCCTGGCTTGCGATCTGTCTCAACAGCAAGGAAAAGAGCGGTGGCTGAATGTGACGGCAACGGATGGTCGACATTTTGCTGACGTTATGAAAGTGGTGGTGCGGATCGTTGGGACACGACGTCCACCTCTGGCCGACTGCAGGGACATGGGCGTAGCTCAAAAGCTGCGAGATCAGCTGCGTGCTGCCGAAAGGTCCAACCCGCGCGGCGCACAGGAAGACAGGGTTGAGCCAACAGCGCCTAGCTTCCTCGAGAACCGGCACGGGCCGGAGTTTTCGGAGGGAGCCCCGAGTGAAATTTCTGTGGACGAAGACCTTAGTGTGAACTCTGTTTTAGTTCGCCTTGAAGCAAAAGACCTGGATCATGGTTACAACGGTAAAGTGCTCTACGTCATTTCAGATGGTGATGAAGATTCTAGTCTCCGCATGGATATGCATACGGGTGATTTGGTGCTTACTTCTCCTCTCGACCGTGAGGTGACTCCTCGGTACGTTCTTAACATCACAGCCTACGACCAGGGGCATCCCCCGAAGGCAGAATCGAGAAGCCTTGTGATAAAAGTCCGCGACGTCAATGACAACGCCCCAACATTTGAAAAGTCGTCGTATAGTTTCATACTGAACGAGAACGTGGCCAATGGGACGTCTGTGTCTCGCCTTCGCGCGTCGGATAAAGACGAAGGAGTGAACGCAGAGTTCCGCTTCGTTTTGGACACTGACACGGATGACTTCGCTCTGGACCCATCAACCGGTCTTCTGACAGTAGCTGGCCAGCTGGACAGAGAGCGACAGGAGCAATACGACCTTGTTGTCAAACTGATCGATGGCAACCCTGTAACACCTTTAACGTCCACAGCGACCGTCTCAGTACGACTGCGAGACGTCAACGACAATGCTCCTATGTTCTCCCTGAAGCAATACACGGCAAGAGTGCGAGAAGACCTTCCTTTAGGGTCCATTGTGATTGCTATGTCTGCGAAAGATCCTGACTGGGGTGAGGGAGGCGAGGTCCACTACGAGATCATCGGGAAGCACGGTGACATATTCGACGTCGATCCAGACATGGGAATCGTTCGCTTGATTTCGGCGCTAGATTTCGAGACGTGTCGTATTTACAACGTTACCGTAGCAGCTACCGACAGCGGTGACCCTCAGCTTTCTTCGGTGGCGTGGCTACTGGTAGAGGTAGAGGACGTAAATGAAAACCTTCACGCGCCAGCGTTCTCGGACATGGTGGCGAACGCGAGCGTGGATGAGAACCAACCAAAGGGAACACTCGTCGCCAGCATCACTGCCGTTGACGAGGATACAACAGGCAATGACGGCAAAGTGACCTACGCCATAGTGGACGGAGATGGCATGGGCGTGTTCACCCTTGACGACAAAGGTGAGTAACGCACGCTCTGTAGTTCGCTTACCACTCCGGGATGTTTTTTTTTTTTACCATTATTATTATTATATCCTCGTATTATTATTGTTGTTGCTGTGTGATGACCCGTCTAGGAACTGCGCTTTCCTGTTTTACCTCGTGCAGTGGAAATGCAACGCGCCACAAGCACGTTTTTCAACACAGGCGTTAATAAAATTATTTATAATGCACTAGCATCGTTACCCGTTGCCGCTCGGATTAAAGTACAGCACTCCGAGAAATCCCTTCGTCGCGAGCGACCGCAGAGGGCTTGGCCTGTTCACATATTTATTTCTCGATTTGGGATGTTGCTGCTGCTTCTAGCTGCGACTTCAGAAGCAAGAGATATTGCAACTTCAGCAACTTCGTCAGTCGTGTGCGTCTGAGAGGACGGATGGTGGAATTCCGCGAAATCCTTTCTTAAATACTATATATCTACGTCACGAAAGGAATGGGGGCCCAATTTCATGTTTCTAAACCATGCATTGATAGTTACGTTTTACCTACTTTCGTTTGTATATAGACGAAATAGATGGTAGCATCGAAAATTAAATGGATATATTGAATCCTCATATGTGTACTCAGTAAAACTGCCATATTTCTTTTCTTATTGCCCAACCACTTGCGTTGTATGCAACGGTTCGCAACCAGAGACCCCGGAGTATATGAAGGTTTGCTCCGAGAATCGGTCCCGGCTCTCTCCGTCGTTCCCGGGTCCGATGACAATTCTCTCTACTATCCGCTTCACTGACAGGAGTCTCGAACGTGCATCAGATGGTAGATACAGGGTGGTTTATTTACAAATTATGGTACATTATACATAAATACATGAGCCTGAATGAGGCGTCGTTGGGTCAGTAAAGGAGCGGCGTTCCGGTATCCTCATAAGCTGCCTCTGAAGTTCTCTCTTTAACCTTGGGTACCCTTAAAAAGGGTGACTCCCAGGGACATCGTCATAATCGGGAACCCGTAAAGAACGTTCCGCGCTTCCACACTGTGGTAGGCCGACTCCCGTGATTGACCCTCCACTAGGCCACTTAAGGTTCGTTCTTGTAGACTTGGCTCGGCCTAATCAGAACCGTATCCGGCTGTATTCTCGGTACACACAGTAAGTGGTCAAAAATGTACCGAGCATTATCTTCAGCACCTGACAAAGCTTGCTACCTGCAAGGGCAACATCAGAGGGATGCGCCTAACGAAAACCAAACATGGTTGTAGTTGACTAACCTTGTCGAGGTCGCTAGTACAGAAAAATCGCTCAGAATAATGACCTTTACCAGTCTGACTGCTCCAGAACACAGTTCTGGGCTCTACAAGTTTTTCAGTTCTCGCAGCTTAAAACTCCGGTGTTACCTGCCAGAGAGATTGGACT
Organism: Ornithodoros moubata; assembly: GCA_029532675.1. Lineage (NCBI taxonomy): Eukaryota > Metazoa > Arthropoda > Arachnida > Ixodida > Argasidae > Ornithodoros > Ornithodoros moubata. The sequence goes on along the minus strand of JARGYV010105952.1, from coordinate 683 downwards.
ATATATAGTTAGTGGCAACTTAACTCCTACAATTCTGTTCGGCCCACGCGGAATGATTGCGTGCGAGAAAAATGTAGTCCGGCTAGTGCGGAGTGCGGAGTTGCGCCATGATGAAACTGACGCCACGAAGGTGGGTGGACGCACGGAAGAATGAGCTCGCAAAACTAAAAACATGAAGAGATTGAACCTGATGCGTATTACGGTATCGTTTGCAGCAAACAAATGGCGTCTCTGAACGATATCATTCGGAACAGCGATTGGCCATCGCCGTGCTATGCGGTGAAGTCAGGTGTTAACATTGTATAATAGCGCGATATTTGTATTATCTCGCAACGTATGTATAATTTGTATACCTGCACCCCCCTTCTCTAGGCCACATTGGCGTTGGAGGTACAGTATACATAAATAAATAAAGTAAATTGTGCCTCAGCGACGCTACCGTGGAGCAAAGTTCATTTAGTGACCCTAGCACTGCCCACCATCGGCAAGATATACAGGTCACGTGACGCCTTCGTATAGCGCAACCAGGTCGAAGTCGAAGCCGGATACAACTATTTTAAGGGGAGCTCGAAACAATACCGAGTGCTCGAAAGTCTCCGGGCTCAGATTTTACGAGCCGAGCTCAAGAAGAGTATCAGGTCCCTGGCCATCGGGGCATACCCTATAATGAGTCGGCAGACGAA
>JARGYV010105935.1:0-18009 GCA_029532675.1 Ornithodoros moubata | reverse complement strand
AATTCTTATTTGTGACACTGAACAACTCAGAACCGAGCGTGACGTATCAGTTTGAGACCTCTTGGGTGGAGCACAGTTTACCCAACAGTTTTACACATGTCTGTGGGGTTTTGCTGATTCAGAGAAGTCTATTTGGGTCTCGGCCCAAACAGCTGTTCAAGGATGGGCACTGTATTGCTATATGTGCAAGTTTTGTGTCATGCATGGCTATCTTTGCAGGCACTCTGCTGACATGCAGACCATAAAATGTGTAGTAGTTGGCGACGGCGCAGTCGGAAAGACATGCCTTTTGATATCCTACACCACAAATAAATTTCCATCAGAGTATGTCCCCACAGTAAGTGATCCTTTCACAAGAAACACGACAGTGGGCCTATGTGACATGCATGTTTTGCTTTTCTAGGTTTTTGATAACTATGCAGTGACTGTTATGATTGGTGGTGAGCCGTACACACTGGGCTTATTCGATACTGCTGGCCAGGAGGATTACGATCGTCTACGGCCTCTCAGTTATCCACAAACAGACGTGTTCCTTGTGTGCTTTTCAGTAGTTTCACCATCATCATTTGAAAATGTCAGAGAAAAGGTAAGAAACAGTAACAAAATGTAAGAAGGAAGTCGTTGAAATAGCTAGCCAGCTGCAGGATTTGGGGGAGATTCAGTGATAAGTGCTAAGGGTGTCATATCAAGGTACTAAACTTGTGAAGCTTTTTTAACCTGTTGGCAGTAACATATTTGCCATGCTGCATTTAAGTTAAAAGACTGCTGGTGTTAGGAAAATATATAGGCATTTTATCGGGAATTTGCTCATGGGGAGTAGCTAGAGAAGCATATTGTTCAGTTTGATGGGTGTATCTCGCCCCCTACCTAATGGCTGAGCAAAATGACAAGGGTTTCGATTGGAGGGTTATGCGCATGCTTGTGGCAGTGTTCTGGAGGGAAAAAATGTTCACAAGGTCCCACCAGTAGAAACTTAGATAAGTCAACCTTGAGTACTACCATTTCTTTGCAGTCTCACCGCGGTTCTGTTCGGTAACACAGCTGTGATGACTCACATGAACAATACTGAAAGAAAACACTGCCTTTTGTTTTCAGTGGGTACCAGAAATAACACATCACTGTCAGAAGACTCCGTTCCTCTTAGTGGGCACCCAGGTGGACCTGCGGGATGATGCGGCCACGCTCGAAAAACTGGCGAAGAACAAGCAGAAGCCCATTTCTAATGAAATGGGTGAGAAATTGGCAAAAGAGCTCAAGGCAGTAAAGTACGTCGAGTGTTCAGCCTTGACACAGGTGCGTAATCGCATAAAGCGGTGAAGGTTGGAGGTTGTACTATTGCTTGTAACGTTCCTCAAATTCTACTTGCAGAAGGGGCTCAAGAACGTTTTTGACGAAGCCATCCTTGCAGCCTTAGAGCCACCTGAACCGAAGCCCAAGAGGAAGTGCATCCTGTTATAGGCAATACAAAAAGCAGGAGAGAAAAAGCAACGCAGATTACACAATGCCATGCTTCACTTGAGAGTCCACCAACAGGCAGACAAACAAGATTTCCTGAACCTTCTATCGACTGTGAACCCATTTGATGGTTCCTCACTAATGCCAAATTTCGTCTGCGTCCGAAGAGAGAACAACACAAAAGAGCTACATCTCCCCCCCTCCAACTGCTCAACGCAAGACTAGGTGTTGTTTTCAAAGACAGTAGATTGTCTTCTTCGAAAAAGATACGGAGACCTTTCAGGCTGTTGGAATTAGATGGACGAGAGTGAAGTATTGTTCCCTCTCCCCAACTTTTTTTTTTCCCCCTGTACTTCTTAAGAAATCTACAGTATTCAGTGAAAGTCGGCTACACGACTTTACCATAGCCCGGAGACACTATGCCCAGGAGTGAACTGAACGCAGTGCTTAAATTTGTGAGGGGATTTATGCCAGATTTAGTGGGGGTGGGCATTGTCTAAGTAACGGGGTCCACAAAGAGCATTTCGGATAGTAACACTTTGTGTTTTTTGGCAGGCTTTCTTTTGTGTGACATTATACTTTAGCTTTGCATGTGTCGTGTACCACTGATCTGCAGAGCAGTGATATTTATTTTTCGTCCTGCTTTGATGTAGGTTATTTCTGTACGAAATTTTTTCCCCCCCTTCTTTCAAGGTGGCTTGCTTTGACGTACTGAAAGAAATACTTAAATGTGAGCAAGAGTTCTAACTAGATGTTACTTGATGTGCCTGGTAATAGTTAAACATGCAATTAACGTTTTTTGTAGTCCGAGTAGGCCAACATTTGATACATATGCATAGACAAAGATGACAATTTTTATAATAAACACTGAAGCTCAAGTTTTTGTGCACATTTTTGTCACTAGTGGTGGCGTTGATCATGAAACATACTCTAGCATTTTATCCTCTATGTGTGTGTCAAGAAATTAGTGCAGTCAACTTTTCACAGGAATAATGTGTAGGATTTGTTTGTTGCACAAGTTGGCTGCTGTGGCACCTTTCAGCCCTTCAGTGGGAGGTGCAGGGCTCAGTGCTGAAGAGTAATGTGAAAGTGTTGCATCCTCACACTGGTAGCTGGTAAAGAAAAGATCACTGTATAAGAATGGACTGCAGTTGAAGGGGTCTGAGTGCCCAGAGTTGGTACATGCTTATTTGAATAACTATCGCTTATTGCTCAAGTATGGCTACAGGTAATTTTGGTATGAAAAGTACAGACTGTGGGCACACTGAGCAACTCTTTGGACTTGTGTTGTCCCGTAGGATGTAGTTAGTCGCCACAAGTTTTTGGTGTGGGGATTGGAAATGACTGGAAAATAACAAATGCAAAAAAAGCACAAGAAACTTTTTGTATTGATAGAAAATTCTTCAACATACTGATTAACTCTAGATCTGTACACTAAGTCTGTTTCTACCCTTGCAGTAAAGCCATTATATTGCACACTAAGGCTAAAAAAAAGATCCAACATGGGAAGAGAAACCATGCTACTTGAACTACATTTATACAAAAACATACTTTATTATAAATTACAAAATGGATAATAAAAAAAGATTGTGCTACAGCACATATGAAAGTTTATTTGTACAGCATGGACATTCAAATGACCTAACGAAGTGGTACTTGTGTTTGGAAGATGCAACCTATTTACAAGATGAGTTCTGTATTTATACATCACAACTGCAGAGGACTCCTATGGCACAGAAAACATGCCTGTACTTAAGTTACACTACAGTGATCAAAGCTTTCAATCCTATCACAAAGCTCAAAACAACAAAGCTGTGATGATTTAACATTCACAAAAACAATCAAATCAATTCCTTGTCAGAGACTACTATGCTCCCCTGCAGGCCGGATTACTTGTGTGTGCGCTCCAGATGGGGTAAGCATGGATTACGTTCACACTGCTACAAACTAACAAAAAAACTTGTTGTAGTTGTACTTAAGTTGATGCATTGCTGCATGTTGCACGTATAGTGTCTGAGGGAGCGGCTTCAAGGACTACAGACGACAGTGCTAACTTTGAAAATCGTAACTGAAAAACCCTAAATCTTGACCACAGCTACGACGAGGTCTGACTGTTACAACATGCTTGTTACCTCACTACCACTGCTGACATGCCATTAAAATGAACCACAAGGCCACTTTTAAAAAGCTGCCCGTTTTCCAAAAACCTAGAACATCTCGCCCTGCTAGGAAACAACTAATTTGTACACCATAGGCAAGAACCTCAAGTTTGTCCACCTTTTAGAAAACAAGAGATCACTATAGTTTTGGTGGTGTGCTGCGCAATCGCATCGTGTATGGCAACGCCCCCTGCTGACGTGCAGACTCTATGGCAGCCTGCACTGCCTGTACAGTTGCGGCATTGACATCGGCCGACGTAGCCTGTGTCCTCAGCGTGCCTGTTTCACAGATAGGAGCTGTAACGTTAGGTGCGACCGTCACTGCAGCGGCAGCCGAGAACGTGCCAACTGCAGCCTGAGCTTCGCCTCCATCTGGTGCCCTTGTCGCAGCATCTTTCGCATCTGTGACGACAGCTGCAACCGACGTCAGCAGCTGACCACTTTCAACGGCGTAAGTGGAGGTAGGAGCAGTGATGACCTGGTATGGGATTGTGGTAGAGAGTGCAAATTTTCTTGGTGAGGCGAGTCATCATAACCTGCCGTCGGAGGTAGAAGAGGTGCCGCCTCCACGCTTGCCTGGGGCATCTGGTGACTGAACAGCCTAATCATGCAGTAGGGGGGAGAAGACACGGAAGAAAAAGAAAGAAAAGAGAAACAAAAGTTTGAAGACAACTCAGGAGAACCAAGTCATAAAGCAACATATCAAAACAAATGCAATGCTATCAACCAAAAAAAGGAGCTCAAACAGAATACATATATAGGCATTCAGTTTGGATATGTGACAAGAGATGCATGTATCTCACTTCCAGCAGCTGGAATGCTCCAGGAGGCAGAGGGCTATTCAGCTTTCGTAAGGTTTCCTGTGCCATTTTCATGTGGCATGAGGAACTGTTCTACAGTAAAATCTTGAGAATACACTCTCGGTTGATAAAATCTTTGAGATGCTATGAATTTTTCAAACATCCCGATCAGAATACCTTATTTCTAACGCATTCGAATTTGGATAATACAAACGTGCAAGTCGCCCTTACAGATGACACAAACGACGCATATGTGAATAGTGCATATCATGTAGTGCTCAACTATGGCAAAAAGCGAAACAGAACCGGTCAGAACAAAGGTCATGTACGTCCTCCTCTGTGACAGAAGAGAAGTCACCACGTGAGCAAGCAGAGCATAGTATAATTTAAATAGTACATTTAAATAACAGTATAAAGAATTGAATGACTGGCACGTATAGTGACAGCGTTTAATGCTGATGAACCAACTCAATGCAGTCGAAGGAATGAAGCTGTGGGCATTGTCTTTTTTTTTTTTTTTTCCCAACAAACAGTAGATAAAAAGAACATGCTCGACAGTTAAAGCAGAGAAGGCAAACGTGCACATTTTTCTCTCTACTCGCTCTCAACAGTGTGAGGAAGTAAGAACTAAAAAGAAAGAAAAACATCATAGATTCGATTAAGAAGCTGAAAGAAGAAAGTGAGCACTATCACTCACATCTACGTTTTTTGTGCACTTCTGTTGATCATATAAAATCATGTTGGGTGATACAAATTTCGGAAGATAAAAATTTCTTTTCCCTTACCCTGCAACATTTGTAGAATCGAGATTCTACTGTTTTCTCGTGCAGTTTCTTTTGGTCACTTCAGCATTCTATTCATTCCTCAAACTTTGTCAAGAGGTTGAAATCATCAGAAAAGAACTATAGGTTGTCCTTTTTTTTTTTTACTCTTGACATAAAAATACTTCAAATTAAAGTTTCCTCTAGAACGAAACAGAATTTGCATAACTGTTTTGTTTTGCATTTACACAATGTAATGTATCTAGTCCACAAGTCTGTACAGAAGCAAGGTGGTACTGGAAACAATGCAGTACCGAACAGAACGGATGACAGCTCACCTGCAGGCCTTGCTTCAAGGTGACAGCCTGTGCTTGGATGCTGGGTGCAGCAGCTCCCAATGTCATGATCCTGGTGGGCACCAGGGTTGCTGTACTGGTTGTGGATGCCAGAGCCACAGTGGCCCCATGCTGTTGCTGTGACTTCTGCAACATGGCATGCACTTGTGCTGCAGGGCTTGCTGGAGAGCTAACAGTTACTGCTGTGCCTCCACTAGCTGCAGCTGTGGCAGCCCCAGATACCTGTGGATAAGAACATACAATATTCAGGAGTAGAAAGTACCTGTACAAACCAGTGTAAGCCCTCTGAAGCTCTGAAAATGCAGAAATTTTAAAATCACAACTTGCTAAAACACAAGTTGAAAGACCCTACTGTGCAGTTCCAACAAACCCATACATGCATGCATGCATGGCCATCTGGCGTCTGGTAAAACTAAATCATTACACAGAAAATCAAATATTACATACCACAAAATTCTGGTTGACAGGCACCACCTGCTTGATGATCTGTTGTACGGTGATTGCTGTGGCTGAAGGCAGGGCAGCTTTTCCAGGCTGCCCTGTTCCTTGCTGCACTATTTGCACAGTTCCGAGCTGTGTTGCAACAGAAGAGGGGCCTTTGGCTTGAACTTGAGCCTGAGAGGATTATTTTTTTGTGACCTTGCAAAATTCTGCCCCAAGCAATTCCTTAACGCACTGCAGTGTAGCTAACCTGACTCAAGCCTGCCACTTTTTGCTGTGCCTGCAGCTGCACTTTCCGTTGTTGCGGCTGCTGCAAGATATGCTGCTGTATCTGCAGCTGCCTCATCTGCATCTGTTGCGACGTTGCTGTTCCTCCGGCTGCTGGCTTAGATGTTGCTCCTATCTTTGACTGCACATAAAAGTTTGTCATTAAATTAAGGATAAATCAAGCAATACAATTAGGCCTCTGGCTTGTTAACTACAGCTAAATTCCTGGTCCTAAGGGTTTCCTGATGAGACACAACATTTAGGATGATAATGAACCCAAGTTATTTAAACACACATAAATGAATGGAATACGTATATATATTAGACATTTTGAATGTCTCTTCTTATTTGTGTAACCCCCAGGAAATTTGTCCAAAGCAACCTTTCCAAAGTCGTCGGTGTATCAAAATAATCAAATTTTACCTTCACCTTTCTAAACCACTCTCTTAACCCCACACTCTCACTTTTTTCTGGCACTGCCCGGCACAGTGCACAGAAATTACTTGGCAATTCCATCATTATCTGTTGCATGACGGCAACTTGCGTATGCACGTGAGTAAGCTGGAGCCTTGCCTGGTTAGAAGATTAAGGGTGACTTGTGACTAATATCTTTATTTGCTCCCTTCTGGTTTCCTTTAAAACTCATATACTGATCTTTCTCGATGCCCAACTGCTGCAGTCTTAGAGCAACTGCTGTTTACAGTACTTGTGTTTGAAATTCAATTGCATATTCTAGGGATGATTTCCTATGAATCTGCATTTAAACCTGCATCCAGAAACTTCAGTGCATATACAACTCCAGAAGAAAACTAGACTACAAGAAATCTGAACTGCCCTTACCTGGGGCATGCTGACATTAATATTCACCCCAGCCATTGTAACTGCTGACACAGGGATTGTTACCGAGGACGAGGTGGCACCAAGTGACGATGGAGCAGACACAGTCTTTACCAGGGTTGCCACTGGTGTTTGCACTGCCCCAGTGAGGGCCTGTTGAGTGATTTGCTGCTGTTGATGTTGTGCCAGCAAATGTGCAGCCTGGAGTTGCTGAAGTGTTAAACAAGTAAGCATAAAGGCTACTGCTAAAGCATAATGATCAAAATGCATGATATAATCACTCTCAAGGATGCATGTGACTTTGATGCAGCTTTCACCAATTGGACCGTAATCAGTCCTATCCCTAGGATCTAGAACAGCAGTTGATAAGACACCACATTTCTAGATGACATTCTAACCCTGGTAGCATTACCTGCTTCTGCTGAAATTGTTGCCGTTTCATCAGCTGAGCCATCTCAGCCTCTGTGAGAGTTCTTGCAATGGCCTGTTTGGCAACAGGCTGCTTGGAGCCACCTGCTACTGCCACATGCTGCTGTACAGCCCTTTGCTGTGCTGGTGTCAAGGCGACTGAAACCGCAACCTTTGCCGTGGTGGCTGCAGTAACTACGGGACTTGCAGCTGTTGCTGCTGTCACTGCTGCTGCTTGCTGTTGGGCTTGCTGGATACGCTTCAAGTGCTGTTGCTTCAGCTGTTCCTTTATAAGGGTGAGATTATACAAAGCAATTATGCTGAAAGGAAACATCATAGTTCATGCAGCACCACTAAAACAATGCTCGTGTTCGCTTGCACATGGCAAGAAGGTCGACAGTCAATATCTCAGCATGCTTTGGAGGAACACTCAAGCATATTTATTACCTGCAACCTTTGCTGTTGTTGTTGCTGCTGTTGCTGACGAATGAAGGATGCCTGGCGGATGGCTTGTAGCTGGGAAGGTGTGAGATTACGGCCTGCAGCTACAGCTGCTCCAGCTTGCGCAGGGGACACTTGTCCCACTGTACCATAAAGCAGTATTTGAATACTTGCAATAGATTACTCAAGGAAAATATCTCAAGGAAAATATCTCAAGGAAAATCTCTGCTGCTTTATGACTAACCTGCAGCTACCGCGGATATCCTCTGAGTCGCAGCGGCAGCTTGCAGCTGTGCCGGAGACAACCCTGTCACGGATACCACGGTCGGTACGGTTGCCCCGGGTGCCACAGCTGTAGTTGTTGTTGCTGTTGCGACAGCTGCAACAGTTTGTGTTGCAGCGAGTGTCCTGCCAACGGCAGCTACCATTTCCTGCACTGTTGTGGCACCTGCCACTGCAGCCTGTGGTCTTTGTTGCACACGAAGCGTTGCTGGTGTCAGAGAAGCCACAGCAGTAACCTGCAAAGCAAGCTGTGGTTCAGTATATAGAGGCCAAGCAAACAAGGGCTAGAGACCTCACAGGCTCTACGATGTTGCTGTTACAGACACTGATGAAGAAAGATTTAAGCTCCCTGCAAAGCGATTGCAGAGGTGTGCTGCAGAGTTTATGCAGTTATGTGCTGTGTAAAATGCATAAAGTGAGCAGTAGTCATTCATGCATGTACACTAAATTCAGTACTGGTAAGTGGGGAATGTGTTAGGGAAAGCTCACAACAGAGTAAATAAAGCACAGGTATACTTTCTATTGCATGGCTTTCAGGGCACACAGCATGCGATCGTAGACAGCACGATATCCCACCCCGCAAACCTATGTTTTGAACGACACTTGTTGTTTGCAAATCTCATTCAGGACACACCTGAAAAAGTTACTCATCATGTACCTCCCGTGGAACTTTGGTATTATACTTACTGGCACTTTTGTAACAGCAAAGGTTGGTGCTGCTGTGCTAGCAGCAGTGTTAACCAGGATGCCACTTGCAAGGGTTTTAGCCAGCGAAACAGTTGTAACGGCCAACTGAAGTGAGTCAAACATAAAAGAGATGCTGCTATCAATCTGTTATGGCTGCAGTTCATGCTATAATTGAGTGCATTCACAATAAGGTAATACGTATTGTGTACAGTGTCATTGCAGACATCATCAACTGTGAGGAGTGAGTATTACAAGCTGAGCACCTAACATCAAGACTAGCAAAATGGGTATATGCTTTCAAACATATGTGCAATCGAACATGGATAGTAGGATGAAGAACAATTAGTAGCAGGGTCCAAAGCACTTATGCAGGAAAATCAGTACAAAATATCTCCTAGCATATATTACCTGCCCTGTAGCTGCCTGCAGCTGCTGGGCTTGAGAAAGTGTGGCTAGGACTGCCTGAGTAGCAACTTGTTGTGGTGCTAGCACAGTAGCAGTAGCTGGGGCAGCCCCAGGAGCCGCTATTGTTGGTGCTTGCCCCGCTTGCATTGCTTGCACTTGCTGTCTCTGTGCCTCTGCGGCAACCTAAGTTGTAGAAAATAGTTAACATGGAATATGCTATTCACATTATGTGGAAAGTATTGCTCTAGGCTTACAAGAAGTTGTACCTGTGTCTTCTGTTTCTCCCGTGCGATACGCTCTGCTCGAATCGTGGCCAGCTTGACTGGGTTCAAGGGCTGGTCATAGTTGATGCCATTCTCTGACAGAACAGCTGCATGCTTTGGGTTCTTGGCAGTTGGGTTGGTGAACAACGGCTTCAGAGTAGGTGTACGTTTGCTGGCTACTGCACGAATTGTTTCGAAGCGCGTGTTGTACAGCGACGTGAACGCCTGGTTCCCATCTTGCTGAAACAGCTGCCCAGTTCTCATCACCCTGTTGTTTTTCGTCTGTAGGAAACAAATCACTACGTTGCTGCATCTCACTACAAAACAGTTCACAGACAAAAGAGTTCCGTTTGGTGAGATTCTTGTAAGCTTGATAAATAACGAACTAAGCAACTTTGGAACAACTGTTAAGCGGCAATTCCATTGAAGAGACTTCCATTTACAAAGGTTCCACTGTACATGCTAAAGGATTAAAAAGATGGATTTGGAAGATTAAAGACACTTGCTGCAGTAAAGAATGCTGGTGTCAGTACACACCAGCTATTAACCACTATACAGGCATCTAAGATTCATGCATGATCATGCCAATGAGGACAAAAAGAAAAGGAGGCCCTCTGCAGGACAGAAAATTAATAAATGAAAAGGAATTGCAAGAAAGAAGCAATTGGTGCTGACCCTACTCAAAATATTAACAGAATGAACTGTTACCTTGTAAATTCCCTTAGTCTTCTTCTGTTTCTTTGGGTTTGTGTCATACAATATTTTGCCCTCTTCCCGTGGTACAATCACAGACTCATAGCGGTCCTTTGCTTGCTTTGGAGAGCGAAATATACGGCTCACGGAGTTCACCACATCAGACACTAAGTCCCAGTTTGGAGTATGTCCTGGCGAGAGCACTGTTAAGCTCAAAGGTATGTCTTGAAGCTGCTGAATGACCTGTGGAACAGAAGAATTTCAAGAGTCACAATGTTGCTTCAAAATGTACCTCTGCACATATTGGAGCAAACCATTAAGTGCCCCTCGCAGGTGTCCTCACCTGCAGTACAGCCCAATCCTCATGAATGAGCCACTCAGGAGTGTCCTGGCAGACATCAACAATGGGCCGTGCAGTCACAAATCCAGATGCCTGTCGAGCAGTTGGTAGAGCCAGTGATCCTCCAAGGGTTCCGGATGGCCCAGACACAATGAGGCTCTTAACTTTTTGCATCTTGGCTTCTCGCCTCATTTTTAGTATGGCTGCTGTAGGTCGGTCAAACAGTGATTTGGGGATGTGAACAGCATCCTCTTTACGTGTCTTCTGCTTCCTAGCTGCTGCTGTAATACGGGGGAAAAGACTCAGATAAAAAAAATTAACGTACTTTTCGAAAGCGTGTGCTCCGTGGTGCTACTAGTTAGTCAGTCTATCCTACTCCTGCTCGAAATTATACTGTGCTGGCAAGAACGATTTGACCAAGGCTGTCAATCCCTGATCAACTTAAGTTAGCCCATGCTTCTCCATTTACAACTATGCCTAGTAAAAGAAAGGAAAAAGATAGAGAGATAGAGAAAGGAGTTACAAAACAGAAGAATATAAGCTGGCTAAATTTTCACATTGTCAAGTTAATTATAGCACAAAAGAAGACCAGACTAAAAATTGAGGAAAGAAAGGCAAAATGAAAGCTAGTTTGATGTGTAGGCAGCAAATTTCAAGACAAAGCACCAAAATTGACCTAGCATGTTTCATATAATAGTGCTCCAAATATAAATCTCTCTACACATACTACATCAGATGCACCTTGCATAACCCCGCTAAATATTGTATTTACGAATCTGCATAAAAATAAAATATCCAAGTACTACCTGTGGAGATGTGATCTGTCTTAAGTCTTTTCTCTTCTCGCTTTATGTAAACAGCAGGCAAGCTGGATTCTGGCATGACTGACGGCTCATACAAGAAACCTGTGCTATAGTCGATGTACAGATCGTTTTCGTCTTGAGGAGGAGTAGGAGGTGCCCAGATCTAGTGCACAAAAATTTCACAGTGTAGGGGTCACGTTCAGAACGGAAAGGACAGCCGAGAGCTACCCTGTTTTGTGGACTTACCGGCATTTGCTCATGGTTATTCACGGACATGTACACCTACGCAAGGAGAAAAAAAAAGGAAGGCACGTCAGATGTGCGACACACCACACAACCCGAGAAAACTGCAAAACTCTTCCTTTTCCTTCGTATTTTCTCTAGCATGTTAGTACTTCGCAATTACAGCTGGATCTCTGTAATCTCAAACCTCTTTTTAACCTACGCCATGACATATCCAAAATAAAGTTGTTCAGGAAGAGAGTTAGCACAAAAGTTAGCACAAAGGGGAGGCATTGAAGCTCTTTGTACGAACAATCATGCCTGTACCACCCTTCAATACGCTTGTCACCGTGCGCCCAGAACAGGCATGGCCTTTTGGACACAAGTGCCCGACCAGATGAACCAGCGGGGACATTAAGACGTCGTTTCATGTACACGTTTTTGTTGCCACAAAAATGCCTCTCCCTAGCTTGTGGTTAAATGTGTTACCACATTAATATTCTAAAGCTTACAGAATGTGCAAGCAGCTCTTAATGCCCTAATGCCTAACAATGCTGACGGATACTTATGTAAAATAAAGATTACAAAAGTTCCTCCCCAGAGCATGGACCTTAATAGCCAATCATGTTAAGTATGTCATCATCTGTATGCACTGTAGCTTTGCCGTAACGGATATTACAGGCTGATATAACTAGGCTGTACTGTCCAGACACTACAAAAACAGTACTGCTCTCCTCCGCTATAAACAGTGTGCCAAATTACGTGCACCATTTTAAAGTCTAAATTCTGAGAAACTCAGCCCTGCAAGTACAGATCTAGTCCAAAGCCATGCCTCAGCAGTTTAAAAGTATTAAAGGAGAATAACTAATAACTGTTAATTACATAACGAGCAGACAATCCAGGTAAAAATGTGTATTCATGTCACAGAGCCCTATACCCTAAAGTGGTTCTCTCACTGCTCAGCCCAGTCTATTGTCGCAGACGCTCCTCTACAGAGTACCTCGCAGCAATGTTTCTAAAATTTTCTGCAGAAACACAGACTGCCGTCTGCAAACTATCTCAGCCTTTTTCTAGACTACATTTCCTGCTGCCTCCAAAACAGATGTGAACTGTGTGTTTGTTATGAATGTCAGATCTTCAAAATGAAATGCATCTCATCTCTTGGTAGAGGTGGTCAAAACAATTGCTCGGCCATCTTTTCAAGTTTTGGTGCCAGATTCAAGCCGCTCCAAGCCAACAAGCAATGTGTGGCTGTCACACTCACATGGGGTGCCAATTGGAGGTGGTGTCACAAATACTGCGCACAGTCCAATTTTGATTTAAAAAATAATAAATAAAATGGCCAACTCTACCAAAAGAAATGTTGCATTTTGAACCAAGAGTGGCACGGTGTGACACCAAAACCTGAGAAGGTGCTCAGAGCGTTACCACTCTCCCAAGAAGAATGAGACACACACCAGTTGGATGTTGCATGCTTCAATGCATCTCTTTCTTTTTTTATTAACATATGGCTCTGTTCTTGCCTGCAACTAACTTTTCACGATGGCTCTGCCCAATGGGAAAAAATAAAAATGCAACACGATGTGGAGGAGGCCACCAGGAGGGAGAAGGGAAAAAAAAAATCCCAAGGACAATTTGCGACACTCGCGACTAATTTTCCAACGGGCGGGCAGCCACGATGCACACTCAAAAAAGAAAGCGAAGGATCCCTCCCGCTTCAAATTTGGGGTACGTCGGAGCAAAGAAAGCAAGTTGTATGAGGGGTAACGAGAGAAGAAGCTGAGCACCGTGGCTTTTTGTCCGAGTGTCGTTTTAAACGAACCACCCGCCCTCCGCGCCTCCAAAAGGGACCAACAATGCCCTTCTTTGGAATACCTTGTAACAATTGTCCTAGGAGTAAGAGTCCTTCGAACTCACACGCGCACACACAAAATATACACACATGCACAATATGTACATTTTTACAGCCCCACAAAAGGGCAGAATACACAGGTGCAACTCTCAGTGCGTGCCGTCTCCCGCTTTCACAGGAAGCGGGGTAGACGGTTCGCTGGTAGCCTCCAGGACCCTCGCCCTTCGAGTCCGAATTACTAAATTTGGATTGGAGAAAGGTTTCGGGACAGGGACGGGAGCGACGGCTTTTGACCTCCCCCTTGAGGGACTATTTGACTGCACCTGTGTCGTGGGACTACAATTGTTGACAGGAGGCAGCACTGCAGGGACCTGTTTTAAATGCTGCTTGTGAACGGTGGAAGAAATCTGTTTAGACTGCTGCGGAAGGACAGTGGGAATTTGTTTCAGCGGCTGCGGGGGAATGATCAAGATATGCCTCTGCTGCTGCAGGGGGGTGGAAGAATTTTTAGTGGGCTCCGTAGGAGAGGCCTTTGCCTGCTGCCCTGCGTGAGGTGCGTGCTTTGATCTCACTCGATGCGACACTTCCGAACCCTTCTCCGAGGAAGGAGAGATGTGGTGGTGGTTTGGCAAGGAGGTGGCCAGGTCAGGCAACACATCCCTTGTTTTCCGCCGTCGCCTAGTTGACGGAGGACATGCCCCACCGTTTACATGGGCCACGCTAGCTTCGGGCAAGCTACGAGCCCGCCGTCTGTTTTGTTGTTGGCATGATGGTGTTGTAGAAGGAGGATTATCTTTGGTCTTAGTAGGCACCTGGTTGTAAGCATCCTCCCGGGAGTAAACCAATTGCGGTCCGTCCTCGTCTTCCAGGGTTCCTGCACGTCGTTCCTCTTCCTCTTTGATGGCTTTCAACCGTCCCAGTTCCCAGTCCTTCTTCTGGGCCTCAATCTCCTCCTGGATGCACAACATGATGTTCTTACCGCTGTTACTTTATACACCCAAAGGGAATTAAGAATGTCATTTATTTTTAAGACCTAAGCTTCAGGATTTTTAGAAATTAGGCGGACAAAAACATTATGGTAACGTGAATCGGTACAGCGCAAGCTGAGGCACAATGCTTCAGATTGAAGCATCCATTACTTTAAACAGAGGCTGTGCTTCTCTTGAGACTAAGTGCAGCAGAAGCTTCATCTGTATCAAAGAGCAAGGCCAGGCGAATTTGGCAAATGGTTTCAGTTGGAAATAGAGCCTCAAATAGCTCCAATAAATGAGAAATGACAAGACTCGTAATAAAACCAAACCTGGCAAACATGTTTTTACATTTATTTAGGCTCTCCCCTAAGTATTTACTACATAAAATGAGAATAAAAAGCAGACTTTAAAAGGGCACCAAACACAGACTGTTCAGTTCTATTAAGAAAACTTTGAACGAATCAAAGTGCCTTTCTCTCAAAATTACATTACCTAGCACTGATAATGCCGTTCCTCACAATATCGAATGTGGTAAAAGACACAAATTACAAAAATACAAATTTAAGCCAATGCGCAATAGGGTACAAGATAAAAGGAAAATGTTGCAGCCGTACCTCAGCCTGCTTCAGCTGCTCCAGCGTTAGTGGCTCTTGGAGGGACTCCAGGAATTGCATAGCATACTTCTCTACTGGGGTGAGCTGGAAGGTCCAATTAACAATTGGGATCTTCACACATACAATAATGGCTAAGGAGTGAAGCCCTCACAAACATGTAAGCAGAATATTACCATTTATCACCATGATAATGCACTTATTTGTTATTCCTACTCGAAACCACATGCACGTTAAAACCTGGCACAAAAATGGTTTGTTTCAGAAACTGAACAGTGGAACTGATGGCATCACGTACAGTTACTGACTGTTAACTTATACTTCTGGGAGCCACGAAAGCAGTGCGAACCAGTAGTCGACGACAGAAATCCGCATCCACGATGGTCGTTATTCAGTACATCCAAACTGGGTTACTAGGACTGCCAATATGCATCCGTTATGCGGCACACAAAAACGATGTAAAATTTCTTCCACCTGCGGCGCGTGAGGAATGTCAGAGACAGGAGAAACTCAGTTTTTACCCGTAGGATAGAATCAAATTTAGGTGATTTTGTGGTTTCGCTGTGGTCAAGATCACCTGCATTACGACCAGGGGCAACGTTGGAATCATGCAAATACAGTACATAAATACGATCTGTCACTGCTTTGTATCAAAAAGTAACCCACCTGATCCATGAGCTTATCCAGTTCCTCCTCCGCTTGTGATTTATCCTCATTATCTCGGCTGTCAGTGTCCAGAGGAATGGACTCGTCAAACTCTGCCAGCTCGGCAGCTGCCTCGGCACGTGCTGTTGTTGCTGCTTGAACATCTAGCTCTTCTTCGGCCATACCCAGCGCCTGCAATCAAATTATACAGAAATCAAACACTTAAACGTAAACAAGGTGACAGATAATTATGCAAGTTTCCGGCCCGACTTTCTGAGACAGTATTTTCCAACAACTTCAAAGTAAAGCCAAGCCTGGATCTAACGAAGTCTAGGAGAATCCAAAATTATTTCCTTAGACTGGGAACTTTGTAAAATCAGGATACAGAATCTGAGGAGGCACAACATAATTATTCACACATGCTGGCAATAGTAAGACGGCATATCTGTTCAAACCTTACTGACACAGCTTTTGTACTTTCTGAGTTATAGCATTTTTCTGATTTAACTTTTGTGCACCGTGTGTAGAGGCAACAAAATATTGTAGAACTCAGTTTGAACTTAGTTAATTTTGAGATATAAGCTATACACAATAATATTTTTGCTTTTGCAGTATTGGAAAAGTAATTTTGAAAATTTTTTCATGTTTGACTGGGTGTTGCTGTTGAAAATACCAGGCATAGGAAATGCAACAACATGACTTCTCCACAACATGTTCTTGAAGAATAAGAATGCTATTATGTACACTACATCTGAAGAATACATTAAATAAACAGAACAAAAATATTCTATATGGTTCCCAAGATACTGGTTCGACAAGTTATGTTGGCGAAAGAAAATGCAGTGGCGAGAAAATGCTATATGAAACTTCAACTGAAGTTCACTGCTTAGAAGCTACTAGGTGTGTAGTTGAAAAAGCCCCGTCCCTAGCACAATTGAGAGTCCAGGTTGTGAACACTGTTGCTGTAACCTATTGACAAGAAAAACTGAACTAGAGTACAAAGCCAAGATGTGACGGCGACAGTGACACGTGACACAATGCAAAAGTTTTGAATGTTGCCTCAGCCAATCTGCAGTGTCATAAATTCATGAAAATTGTGTTTTCGATATATTACACCATTGTAGTTGGTAATCTTGTATATTTCAGTTCCGTCTGCATTGTTGCATCCCGCTAATCCTTTGTTAAATCGGAGTGATGCCAAATTTACTTTGTTTTTTTTCTGATGCACGTATTCGCGTACGTATTCTCATGGGAAATCATAATTTCTTTGCTAGATCGGGTTTCGTTCGACCAAAGCTAAACTGTAAATACATAATGACATTTTTGCTTTAGCTACTAGTTACAGGGCAAACCTGTGCTTTGAGCAACGCCTTAGACAGAAAAAGTTTGGTCTTATCTGTGATGTGCACTAGCTTTCAAAATTTACACGATGTAAACCAAAAATATTTTTCACCTTTTCAAACTCCACGGGAGTAAACTTCTCAGCATCGGGCTTGTCGTCCTTCAGAAGGTCCTCTTTGTTCTCAGCAGCACTCAGGTCAAATTCAACACCGAAGAGGTCTTTAATTGCATTCTGGCACGGAAAGACACACAGCTGTCAGTGCTAAAAGCACAAAAATGTAAAGCGCAACAAAAACTCACCCTTTTGAAGAAAGCAGTGGTGAAGTTTCCACCTTCGATAGCCACATCACCAAGGAGGCGCTTCTGGTTCGCTTTTTTTAGTATGTTCTCTTCGACTGTCCTTTCACTGATTAACCTGCACGACAACGTACATGACATCAGATAACTCAGTGTAAAACAACAAAGTAAGTTGCTGTACAGTGCATATCCACTGAACCACCTAACAAAATCTTTGTTTAGAAAATTTCTCATGAAATATTTCTCCTTTTAACAAGGAAATTTATTCGAATAAAGTCTGTTTGGTGAAAAGCTTTCATCTGGTCTCCGCACACCGGCTGCAGGACAGTCCAGACATTTTACGGTACTGCTAAACTGCAGCATGCACAGTGTTCACATCTAGCTATGATTATCTAACAAGCAATTCCCTTCGGCTGGAAGTACCGTTCTTTAGGGGCTTGTCTTTTGAAGCTGACACAAAAGTGTCCTCCTTTTTATGCAATAGAGACAGAATATATTTCTTCATGAAGGGTCGACCCATCTTTCCAAAAGTTTCAGGCAGGCGTTGGATGAGAAGGCCAACGCGGGAACTTTGAAGCAGAAGAAATTCACTTTCGTCTAATACCAAGAGTGAGGTGCCCGGTGGCACCATTCCAGAGGTAGAGAAGATCAAAAACTGCATTTTCTTCATAA
>JARGYV010105930.1:0-13630 GCA_029532675.1 Ornithodoros moubata | reverse complement strand
GACCTTGATGATCTGGGGAGACACAGGTTAAGATACGCCCACCCAAACCGGAGTGCCTCACTCATGGTTGTAATACGTCTCCCGGCCGCCCAATGCCGACCCAGTACCAATGACCCAGTAGGCCGATTTCGATTCTGAAAAAAGCAATAACCTCAGGGAAGCAACATCAACAAATGTTACATTGGAACCATCCCGCTATCAATCATAATTAAAAAGTTAATTAGTGAAAATTAATTAAGACATCGTTAATGGAAGCCGCCTGGTGCCTCAAAGAACGAGCCCTCTTGCATAGAACATATCAACGTTGATTGCATTTAAAAATAATAATTACCCGATTTATGAAAAATCTGTTCACATTTAGTGTGGACACCCTGTATATATATGTATATGTACATACCCCTTTCGCTAACGATATGCGCCTATATTCATCACATGCCTACCTTTCTAGGTACATACATACATTTTTCTTGGTTGTATTAGAATACGACCTACGACATAGTTGAAGTTGCAGTACCAGTATATTGCTGCAGCTGCGTTGCACTTCCAAACAGGGTAGGAACAATGAATAGCCGGCAATGCTCTGTAAGAAAGATGTCTAAGAGCGAGGTTCTGTTACGAAACTGCGCAGCTACGTTTCGGTGTGTTGTGTTGCGCCATTATTCATTTTTGATTCGTAAAACAAAGGACATTATACATATGTAGGCAGTACGAAAAAAAAAAGAAGAAGATAAGGAGGGGGGGGGGGATCGTCGTAGTTTTCTTCTTTATACTGTGGGCCAGATGTAAGCTCTTACGAGTGTGACAGCTGTTCTGCATTTCAGCAAGGTCTGACCCAACGTTCCCGACGGTTGTCGCTATAATAAGAAGACAAACCGTCCCTTCCCCTTTGCTACCGAACTGCGCAAAGTGCACCACTTTATTATTAACTTTACATGTACGCGAAAATAACGCAGCCAGAACATAAAAAAGTGACTTGTGCTTCTTCTATAGCCGTAAATGAGGGCTTCCCTCATCGCCACGGATGCTTTCACACTTCATCTTTCAGTCTTCACGCCTTTTGTAATTTCTGTCTTTTTTTTTTTTTACGTTCCTTCTTTTTCGCAGGCGCCGCTTTTATAGTTATAAGTGAATTTGCTCTCGCGGCTGACAACCACCTAATGAGACGACATCAAACGAAACAGCATTGACAGCGTGGTCGGGAGAATATGCCGGGTAAGAAACAAAACGTTTATATATTCTTCCAACGCTTGAGTCACTTCTATTGATCTCTGACATGGTATTTGCGCACGAGATAACGTGCCGGAGGCGGTGAAGCAGAAAATAAGGTGCATGCTATAACAAAAGATCCGAGTGAGGGAAAGAAAGAGCGGATCAGAAAAGAGCAACTATCAGAACAGCAGTCGATAAAATACACATGGGCGTGTTCGCTTGACATACGTGCCCCGACGAATTCTCATCGATTTTTCTCGCAGACGCTTTACTGTTTTCATCCGCGCGCGCTCTTTCATTCCTTCCTACCCTTTCGTAAGCCTTTCTTTCTGTCTTCCTTTTTTTCCTCTTTCCTGCCGTTTTTCTTATTTTCATTCTTGCCCCCGTTTGTGATCGGTTAGCCTTCCTACAGGAACGTCATAAACTGACGAAAAAAGAATAAAAACGGACAAGAGAGGGGGACACGGGCAGATAATCATATATTTCGACCTTATAGCAACTGCTGCTATTTCAATACACCATCAACGGGCTGAAAGGGAATCACATAAAACGCGGGGGCCGCGATATTGGCGTTCCAATAAAACAACCGACCCGCAGGAGTTCTGAATGCGTCTGCGCCAGCTTCTGGTGAGGTTTGATTGTCTTCGTCAAATAAAAGTTCCGACATCAGGCCATCCCTTATTTTTATGAAAATGACAGCGTGTCCTGCCTTTGATTGATATTACATCGTAATTTCAGGTATGTAGGCAAGGCACAGTAGGTGGTTCAAATCTTTAAGTTCTTCTCCTCTCACAGATACAGGGTGTCCACCAGTATGCGGAATATAATTTTTCAAATATGTTGGGATAGGGCACGTTGTCTGCGCAGGTGAGATATGTGGCCTGGTGGTTTTTATTTTGAGGAAAGAATGTTAAATAATTCACGACTAGTTAGTTAAATTCACTCATTAGCTTTTTATTACAGAAGCTAGGGCACATATTGAATAGGTGGACTTGGATGCACTAGTTGGCTGAGAGTACTGCCATGAGTCAGGAGATAAAGCATCGCCGAACCTCCTCGTTCTTCTTCTGCTACGTGCCTGATAACATGCACTAACATCGTCATCGTCGAGATCCAACTACGGATAGCCAGAAGCAGAACGTTCCAGTCATTCGGCCTTTAGAGTTCATTCCAGAACTTTCGTACTGTTGTATAAAAGATTGTGTTGCCCCCCAGCCAGGCATTCCTTAGCGCTACGCTAAACAGTTCAGTACGTCAATAAACCTTTTGCGAAGCTCGCAACCCGTGTTCGCTACTTCATCCGTGACGATATCCTAGGTTTCAGAAATGCGGTAGCGAGCACGTGCTTCGAGGTATCGATCACAAAAATTTGTTTTCAATACCGAAACTGGAAGTGCACTCTAAAAACATAACTTCACCACATAGCACTCCACAAGCCAATCACCATTCACCGTGATATCATTATGTTTATTTATTGGTAGGAATCGGTAGGAGCAAACGCACAGTGCTTCCCTCTCCTGCTTCCATGGTCACGAAGGCATACCCTATAATGAGTCGGCAGACGAACTGGCCAGGATGCTCCTCACCGGCCCTATTCTACTTGTTCAACCACAGCTTCATGTCATCCTGAGTGCTCAGTACCGACGCTTGCAACACCTAACTTCCATAAAGCAACGGCGTGTAGGTTATGAATATTTGCGTTTTCTGTGGCGTCCGTAGTGCTGTTCCTCGCGCAATGAGGAAGTGCGGATGACGAGACTGAGATGCCTCGCCATGGCTCCGGACTTTTGCTTGCAAAGATGCGGCTGTCCAGACTGTCCACTTTGTGCACTATGCAGCGAGAATGGAAAGGTCCCCCATTTTTTATTAGAATGTCCTCTATATTCCGTCTAGCGTTCCAGTGTACTACAAGCTCAGCGCCGCGGTCGCGGAATCCCCTTCACGCTATCATCCATTCTCTCATTTAGAAGGACACACTTAGGGCACCATGAGAAAGATATCGAATGTGCTCTGTACAACGTCATAATGGCGACATTCCAATTTTCCCACACCCTAAGCCTTTCTCTGCTAAGCCGTGGCCAAACACCAGCCTGGCTAATGGCCAGAAAAGAGAAGGCAGAGCAAGAAGAATGTACACCACGCCGTGTGTCTCAACTGCGTCGGCAACGTGCGCGTTGCAGTATCGCAATATATTTTTAAAATTCTATTCCGCTTACTTGTAGACACTCTGTATAAGTTATTATGGCTAAAGTGACGGCGCTACGTGTATTTTTCTCACCTGGGGTGCACTAACATCCTTCTATCTCTCTCGCCACAGAATGTATATCATATTGACAAGTGAAAGTTAATGTAGACATGTATCATTCTGTACCAATGGTATATTGTAATATTTGACACGTTTCGTTCCCTATGCTTCCTATCAGAATCTTTTAGGCGGTCTTTGCTTATCATCGGACGCTAGAGGCATTGCACGAAGAGGTCGATGCTCGGAATGACGCAGTCAGTGGTTAGTACGAACCGAGCCGTAGATGATGACGGTTTTCAACTCACAGTAAGACACAGTAAGGTTACAACAGGGCCTGTCCGCGTGTTTGTGTTTATCTTTTATATAACCTTGTATATAGTTCTTGTAAATATAACTGTGAAATGTTCTTATATCGATCACTTTCTGAACGTCACCCAAAACTGACCAGTTCCTTTACTGTGTACATCTTCTGGGGTGATTGAGGTAATCACTCCAAGGTGAAGACCTGCATAAAAGCAATGTAGATTTTGGCTAAGTAAAAATAAAGAGAACAAAAAGCAAGTTTGTGAATAGTGGGATGTTCTAAAAATTCAACTAATCAACAGAATTAACGTCACAGAAGTGCGAAGCATTGTAGACGCACCTTTCATAGGCCGTTTAATCGTACCACAAATGTTGCTAAAAAGGTATTATATCTGGTGATGAGTAATAGTACTATAATTGTGGACGTGCCCAAGACCTCCCTTATTGATATTGATTATTTCGTCCACCTTTTACTGTGTTGTTTCACTTACCTACTGGTGGGAGGGTATAATTAGAAGGCCCTGTGGTATTTTTTTACAGATTGGGAGTCTATGGTAGCCTCTACAGTTATCTACGAAATTATGACTGACTTTTGTAACATTGAGTGTGAACACACTGCGTGCAACGAACTTACATCTGCTGTTCAATCCGGTCTTACATGATTTATTTCCAAGATAGAGGAGATCCGCACAATATCCGTGTTGGTCTTCTTACGAGGTTCGATATCATGTGAGGCAAAAGGTGCATTACCACTGTATGTACAAAAAGACAGGCCTTTCATACTGGAAGGATAAGTTTACCATTGTTTGATCTTTAGAATCCACAGTGTTGAACGCCGTCTCAAATCAAATCCAAAAAGGCTTGTGGAGATATGTTAAGCAGTCTCGGAACAACGTAGCAGTTCAGGAATTACGCACTAGTAATGGTTTAATCATTTTTCAACCTGTGATTTGTGAGGAGTTCGCAAAGTATTTCAGTTCAACCTTTTCCAGTGATGCAGTAGGTGTTCCGCCCCCATGTCAAGAAAACATCAATTTTAATGAAATTTCCCTTGTCATGTTGAGGAAGGTGACATTCTTAACGCAACCAAATTGTTAGTTTTGTATGTTGGGTACGGCTATTTGGTAAGTAGAGTCCCGCCTCGGTCTCAGGCATTGTTTTGACTTCGGGTCTGTAGCCATGCAGACAGAGAGCGCCATGTCTCATCTGTCATCTCTTCCAAGGGGTCAGGGTATTGAAACAGCAACTACACCCCCCTAGCAACATGAATGATTTTTGGGAACCTTAAAACGAACTGCGGCGCAACCTGCGACGGCTGAGGCAATATTTAATTTCGCAGTCTTTCTGCCCAGGTTATTCCGGCTAATGGGTACGGCAACCGAGGTGCTGGGCAAGCTAAACTTGTTTCTAACATTTATATAAGGACGTGGTTATGTTGCCGGTTTAGGAAATGTCGTAATTAGCTTTCTCGTTACTATTTGCAGCTCGTCTCTCGTATCTTGACGGCATGTTTCGCAATCTTCATGAAGACAGTCACGCATCGTTTTGAGTAATGGCTTGCATGCAGTCGGTTTTCTTGCTTTTCCTTACGAGGATTAAGTGTCTGCACAGAGAAGCTTGCTGTTGCTTCATCCTGACGCTTTTCTTTTTTTTAATTTCTTCTACTGGAAGATCTGTCCGCTCTACCTTAACTAAGATCCTTAGGCTTAGGAATAATGATGGTACTATTATGAGCTGTGGTACCCCCCTGAGACAGGCACAGTCTTGCGAAGTACAAGGCAATCAACTGAGAGGTTGTGGTGTGTCGGTGAGCGGAAGCGATGACCACCACTACCGTTAGAAGTCAGGGAAAAAAGATAATATTTTATTGTCGCGTGCCATGAGCACCAGCACGCTGATGCCGATGGAGATTGGCCACTACAAGGTGTTTTCGAGCTGTTTCATTCCTGTCGTTCCTTTCTGTTGCGTTCAGACTTACTTCTCGACCACGTTTCGAAGAATAACACTTAGCCACCAATATTTTTGTAGAGCAAGTCGTCAACGGATTTTTTTTTACGGCCATAGGGCCCTCTTTCTCTGCATAGCCTGGCTAGAACAGTGTCACCTTCCGATAAGAAAAAAGAGAGAAAAAAAAAGAGGAAAATTAAACAATTGTTGGCATACTCAAAGAAGCGTCTCTCAAATTCGCACAAGTGTAGTTTTCAAGCATTGAAAGTGCAGCTTGATGGTGGGTTTATAGACATAGTCTTGGAACTGGAGGTTTATGACCAGCATGGCGTCAACGGGACTCCCCCCTTCAACGAGATCTTTTATCAGTAAATTTTTATTTCATTTTCTTTTTCGTTATCGAAGATTAAATATCGAAGATCAGATTAAATATCGAAGAAAGATGTGTAAGAGCGTCACACACGCAATCTTGGGCACTGAAACGCATATGGCGACCCGTAAATAGGGCACAGTATACGCGCCTGATGTCATGGCGGAAGTCTGGAATCAACTGCGTGGCCCATAGTTAATCCTGAGCGAAATGCCTTCCGTGCGATAAAGATGTTGCAAGTATCCGATATCATATCGCAGAGTTCTCCTCCTAGGGCGGAGCTTCCCTCATCTGATGAACTGATTACAATGCTTGTGTATACACACACTCATTTATTGTATAATTAGTTACAAATTATAATTTGTAACTAATGGGTGTTACGAAAAACCGCACACCGATAACGCCAACGATGTGAAAACGAAAAAAGCGAAGAAAGAGCGCGACAAGGAGGACAAGAAAATGGCTGCTCTTGTTGAGTCCCTAGGCCACGTTAGCCAAATAAACAGCCTAGTGGGAGCAATCACCATTTGATGACTAGATAAGCAACTTCTTTGCCTATACAGAGTTGCTTGCTCTGGAGGTCGTCGCATAAGTGTCATTCGGCTTCTTCGCGTTACCTGTCAACTTTTATTGTTGCCTCGCATCGGACAGAACTTCCAATATCATGGCTTGCACGGATGTGTGCACACGAGGAATAAGTATTTGAAGGGAAATCAGTATGATGAAAACATAAGCAAACTAACCCGACTTGGGTAAGATAAAGATTGCTTTGCTCACACCTCTCCGTGCCTCAATAAACTATTCATTTCCTTTTTCTTTTCTGTATCACCGTAAATAGATAATGCGGTGCACACCTACAAAGTTCACACCACGACGACCGACCCAATCTACTGCATGAATTACATTTCTGCGTGACTTTTTCTCTAACGCGATTCAAAGCTTCATTCCTCAGCAGTAACATTCATAGAGAAATTGCGCGGTTCACCAAACACCAACTTTCTTGAAGCGTCATCGCGTACAAGCTAATATCACAGGACGCCATCAGAGCAGCAGCGTAAACACGCCTCGCTCAGTATCTCTTTGAAACATGCGTACGGGGACCTACGCGGCGCGACAGCCTGAGGAAAAGACATGCCCGACAGGCGCCCGCAGCAGCCTCCTGGTTCTTGCTGCACACGCTGCAGAGAATCTCCGCGGGATTGCGAATTTTACGGTAGCGATTATTCAGGCGAAGAGATCGAGCACTTATCATAGGCGTTTCGGCGCTGCAGCCTGTCATTTATCTACGGCAGCCCGGGGCTCATTTATTAGGCAGCGCAACCGGCGATAATAGGTCGACGCCGCCCGCTCCGCTCAAGGCAGTTTTCGTGCATTGCCAACAGTTGTGATGGCTGCTTCCCTGTGAAGTTTTGTAGTGAACTCTCATCGAACAGACGTCCAATTCTTGCATTTGTAAGGAAGACGATTGATGTTCCTGTCGTCGACCTTTACGATTCTGAGACTCGCTCCACTGTAGCGCAATCAGGTGAGTAATCCATAACAGTGTCTGGGCAGACCCGACGAATTGGTACTCATAACGCGCATAATGAGTGCTCACACACACACGCACAAAAAAAGAAGGAAACTGAAAGGTTGCAAACAACTTTACAACAAGCAAAAGCAAGATTAAAAGCATTGGCGTTTCAGAATAAGATGTTCTGACGTCTTCGGATTTCTGATGTATCAAGGGGTCCCATGGTTTTGAGTGGGAAAAGGTAGCGCACTTAGCATCAACCGTCAAACAAAATGATACTTTCCGATGCTTAGATTTGTTGAAAACCTTATGGGAGGAGCATACTTGGATCATCTTATCTGGTCCAAATGTGCTTCTCCCATAAGGTTTTCAAGAAACCTAAGCACTGGAAAATATTATTTGACGGTTGGCGCTATAAGTGACTACTTTTTGCCACGAAAACCTAAGGGAAAATAATAGTGTAGCATTCCGGCCACGGACCGGGATGTTTGTTAACGGTTCCATGTGTCTTCTTTATAAACCAGGATTAAATTTGTTTACATACGCCCCAGCGGTTCGAGTACGTGACTTGTCCAGATTTAAACTGTGTCCTGTTTCTCTTGGATATTCACATGCTTTTTTGCTTTCCCATGTGCCAGACAACTTCCCATTCGTGTTCAATTCTCCGTATCTTTCTGCCAGTTTCCCTAGTTCGCGTCACAGTTATTGTAGGACGCCCTGTGTACAACTCCACGTTCAACACTATATATATATATGTGCATTTTGTTTTCATACATGCGTTTAGAATGCATTCCACAGTGTAGTATGCGGTTTATAAGCTGTGCCATACTAACTTGGGTGAGGATTCGTTTAATAGGCTCGGAGACGCCTTTTACATAAGAGGTACTCACGTTTTCGTGATGGGTCTCGCCTCTCAAAACGTTTAGAGTTCACAGTCTGCAAGTATCGTCAATAAAGGAGTACTGTACGGACTGCTGCTCAGAGTATCTGTCGGAGTTTCCAGACTTTTAACTCTCTAAAGAATTCGCGTCAAGCGGTTGCAAAAATGACTGCAGAACACGACCTGTATCATATGGCTTTCGACATACAGATGTTGATATGACATTGTTTGCATCTTTCTTTATGTACAGGAATATCAAAAATAGAATTGCCTTTGTTCTTGCAGATCACAAGTGAACTTAATGCCTTGGTAAATGCTACATTACGTACTATTTCCGACTGATCCCTTTTCGTGATGATGAAATCTTCATCAACATATTGGAAATGGAAAGTAACCATCGACTAACACCCTACAAACTTGAGACGTTGCCATTGATCTTTTCACACACACAAACCAAATCGGCCACGCCTCCATTGACCGCATTTGAGAACAAAGTCATGAGGAAGAAGACAGTGGAACTAGATGAAAACATTTATTTGAATATGACGAGTGGGACAGGCGACAACGCAAGAACATATGTCACGTGCCAAAGCACGAGTGATTAACGGGTGCATCATGCACTAAGTTTCCAACAACTCCTCGTTGCATGTATCGGGGCAAGCAGGGCAACTCCGAGATATGTCGAGGTTCGTTGGTAAAGTCGTCGCGTGTGAACGTGGGCGGCTTGCTTTTTTACTTTATTTATCTCTTAATCATATGGTAGTAAATGAATTTTCAAACACAAACCTACATATTCCGGTGGCCGTGGGTACTCAAGCCCCGGTCTAAGGCGGTCGATCGAGCCCTCAGCATATTGATGAAGAGGCTACGCGTCGAGGAGGTACGCAGATCACCTGATCCTTCAGAAGACCCTATGGTCATCGATCGGGACTCACTTTCGGATCATCATCTCCTATGTAATATAATTATGCATGCCCCCCGCATGTTTTTTCGGTGTAATGGCTACAGAAGAGTAGAAACTAGGAAGGACGTAAAACAATTTTCTCCCTGTTGTCTTATATACGAGCCACGTATTGCCACACGCCAAGGCAGATAAGCGGAAGCTTATCAAGTGTCCAATTCACAAACCTTCATGGGTTATCTATAATTTGACGGTTCCACGTGTAAGACGTATGCCGGAATTAATACGGCGCGCGTTGTCCTTCCAACTTTTTTCGTGACATGACAAAAATCGTGTACGTGCTCTCTCTTTCATTCTACAGCACGTCATAGAAAGACAAACAACGTTATCATACATCATAGAAGGCATCTTTCTAGCAACACCAAACGTACAGGGACGGCACCGTTTTGCTACAAGAAAGGGGCATTTTCGCAAAGAGAGAGAGAGACCAGAGCCCTGTATTATGAATAGTCAGCAGTGAAATATTGCACTAAGCGTTGCTAGAATGTAATTACTCTCTTGTGCTCGAGTGTCAGTCATGGTGAGTTGTTACCGCGTATCATTTTTGGTTCAGCTCCTTTTTGACCGTTTCAGGGAGCAAAAATAAATCCTTTCAGTCCACTTCGCTTCGTCTTTATCCGGTTTTGGATTTGAGTTCTACCAGCTGCCATGTACCTCTTATAGCAAGGTATCGATAGCAGGCTGCACCGCGAGAAAACTTCCCACCCCATCTCGTATTGACGACATACGCCATAGCATAGCTCATCTACCTCTTCCAACAACATAAATAGCAAGCTTCGTCGCACCTTCAAGTTGACGCTTTTTATGAAAGGATTAGGATGAGGCGAACGAGGCCACTCAGTAATTGAAAACAACGTCTCGCAAGAACAGACGCATCACTCGATTTCCAATGACAAATACACAAACTTCTCCAGAAGTCTCAGGCCTGCGGGCATTTTGGCATTGGCTAAAGGAAGCATTTGAGCGATGGATTGTTATTTCACGCTCGATTTCTCTCTTGATTTGTTGTGTTAATTCCAAAGCCGCTATTTCAGCGCCACCCTTCTGTTTGCTGACTTCTACAAATAAACGGAGTACAGAAAGTCACTTACTTGAACTTAATCGGATTATGCCGAGACGTCGCCGCTTCTCCACCGCTTCGCAATGCGGGACTGGAATCTGGAACTGCCGCAGCTCTTTGTTTCGTTCCTTGCTTCTGAAAAGTAATGCTAAAAATCAATAATGCGAATGAGTCGCAACGCATTTGAACAAATACTACCGATTTTAACCCTGTAGTTAAACTGACTCGGTTCCACGTATTGCTTTCTCTTTTTTCGTATTATATTTTTTCTTCTTGAGGATGCTTGACTTCTGTCGTCTAGACAGTTATCGTTTGTGTGTGCGTGTGTGTGTGTCTGGAAGTGAAGAATGTCTCGCGCGTAGTCATCCAGCTGGCGTGGTCGTAATCATGAGCTGATCATCTCGTCACTGATACTTGTTGTTGCTTTGCACTGTTTCGTCACGCCAAATACCTAGCCGCCATTTTCCTGGCATCCGGATTTTGCCCCGGCTGGTTACGGAATGTCGGCGACAAATCGAGAGGATGCTTATGAGGATTTTTAGGCCATTGAGGTACGGGTTGCCCTGTCCTACCGCATGTCCCGACCCACTTGGCCGGCCCCTGTACGCTAACATTAAAGAATGGAAGCCCTAATCCGAAATATATATAGGCCGGACGTGATGCCGGAGATATAAGAACATAATAGTGAACGTCAAGACTAGAAATAAAGGTGAGAATGAAGAAACAGGGGAGATAAAAAATCTCGGGCAAACATTTTACCTTCTATCAACTGCGCAATGTGGAAACTGACATCTTGAATACGACCGTTGTTGCTTCGATGTTCGGACTTATGTCTGGACTGCACTGACCAAAGCAACATAGATGACTAATACGTCCACACGGTTGAAGAAACTGGAACGTCGAATAAGGATCGCGGAAGTAAGTGAGTAGAGCGTAACAATTTGCTTTTGAATCGTGGTATATCATCATGGCACTCGAATCCAAGCCAGGGCTAGTATGTCATTTTTTGTGCACAGTTGTATCGTTGGCTGTACTGAAATTCGTATTTCGTATACAATCATCCTGCATATTACTCCATTGAGGCAGAAAAAAAGGCTCGTTTTGCACTTTCTTCTCAACCGCTTAGGTCTTGGTTCACAATAGCACAAAACTATAATTTTGGCTCACGTTTCATTATAAGAATGAGTGGCAAATAAAAGCTACACAGCATTTATGTGCAGTTCTTAGTGTGTACATGTGTTCCTCGGATGTTTCTTCCACATTTAGTGCATGTTTGGTGAGTCGCCACGATAATATAGACTGATATAGTTAATATTGACATCTGGCTGCGGAAGAACTAGTAATTTGTATTATCTACTTAATGCCGCAAAGTGTGCAGAAAACAAGAAAACGAACACAACATAAGAATCGGCTGTTAAGCTAATACTACTGTGGTGTAGCAAGTTTCAATTATACGAATGGGCAAACAGCTACGAATTATTACTGATATGTACAAACCATCAAAATAATAATATACTATGTGATAACCATCAAATAATAATATACTATACAATAATACTATGTGAATTCAACTATGACCATAACTCGCCAGTCACAAAGCGGTGGTGAAAGCTGCCCTGCAGTGCCATAACTCATGATTTTAGGGTCCCTTAGAAACTTTAACCTGGGGTGTTTAACCCGAGCTCCAGTCGATGCATCAAACTGGAGCTACTAGCAGATTTACCAAATAAATGAGTCCCACCTGGAGGCAAGTCGTGATGAGTATTCCGACAACGTAGATTTGTTGTTCCTATTTATTAGCCATTGGTCTTCCAAGGACAAGCCACACACACACACGTACACATATGGGTGCAACACGGGGATGAATATCGTGTAGTCTGCTGTACAGTCTTTCGATATTTTTCGTGTGCAAGTGCGCACCGCAGAAATATAGAACATGTTTCGAATATCATGCTGACACGTAGCAGAAATATCGTGAAATAGATAATTGTCATAGGCTTCATGAACCACATGGACCACAAGGCTCCCCACATGCGTTCATTTCTATTCAGGTTCTTCATCTATTACTTTCCTCTTGCGTTGAGTATTTGCAAACACGCATAAAGTCCAGTGTGAGATAACGGGCTAGAGCTAGACGTAAAACATCGCACTTTATGCTGTGGCCCTCACTTGTTAAATCGTCCGTTCCGACCCCATTCCTTTTATTCTTTCCATTCCTAATGAGACTTATCGCTACACGGTAAGTACCCGTCTGTGTACGCTGATATGTTTTGTTACGCGCAGTTGAGGACAGGGTATAGGTTGAAGTAGCGAAAGAAGCTTTGGCCTGGCGAGCAGAAGCGTGCATTCCCGGCCAAAGCACGTTTTACGACCTCTCCCTTTCGCATTTCGTGCTTCAGGATTTTGCTTTGCAACGGTCAGAGCAAACATGAAAGTAAGTTACTGTGTTTTTGCTTACCATGCTTTTTTCGCGTCCCTGAGGGCATGTTTGTTCGAAGAAAAGATGCATGAAATTCAGCAAACACCAAGCGTGCGATTCAGCGTCCTGTTTCAATTGCATGTCCAGATATCCTTTTGTTTCTTTTTTGCGTCCAACAGACGGAAGCAAATAGCGTTATTGCGCATGAGTATATCCAAGTGTACCTCTTACCCTCATTGTACTGAAACATTACTTGTGCGAAAACATGAACGTCCTCAACGTTCCCTTAATCTGTGCTCTCTATAGCGGCACCGTCTTACGTGGGATGGGGAATAGGATGATTAGATTTCATTTGCTCGTAAATGTTTCTATATACAGCGTGGTACGAGAGGTAGCTGGTTCCAGACTTGGAGGTATCTTGAGTACCGTACTCTAAATACTGTATCTTAAATACTCCTGTTGGTATCTTAGTATCTTACTGAGTACGCTTTGTGAAAAGTATTTGTACTGTAACTAAAATACTTTTGTCAGTTTTTTGTACTAAGTACTCTAATTACTCTTTCCTTTTCGTCGGATATTCAGATGGGCATTTTTTTTTTTTTTGCCGCACCTGAGAGCAGTTGACATTTCCAGGCTGTTTCAACGCCGTTTCGTCCACGCTGTTACCATTTGACCGCCCCTTTGTGTGTGTGTGTGGGGGGGGGGAGGTTAAAGAAAAATATG
>JARGYV010105908.1:0-16462 GCA_029532675.1 Ornithodoros moubata | reverse complement strand
AAAGCCGGTACACCAGAAGAAACACCACAATCTTCAACTTTCTGAGCCAAGTACGGCCACTGCGAAACCTTCGTAGCGTCAGCGATTATACGCCTAGATACAGTTCGACGCTATCAGTTTGCGAGCGTGTATCGACACTCCAGTGTGCTGATAACACCGACGCGGGATGCCGTTATCATCATGACTATCCGTGCTCGGTGCGGAGGCGAGACATGACGACCTATTAGGGTCACAGACTAGGGGGCATTGCGCATCATTTAGTGACTGCCTGCTGTGTTGTGTGAACGATTTCGGAGAAATTTGATTTTGTGAAATTAGGGCGGTTTTATTACAGTACAGTCCAACACAGTCTTCTGCTTCGACTCTTCGCGTTGTCCTTGCATGCGAGAAAAGTGTCTACTGAAAAATGCACGATTCTCTCACACGACTATTCCATCATACACTATTTGTCTGTCATATTTTCCGCGTATCTCATGGACACTAACTCAAGTATCTATGCAGGACTGGAAAGTGTTGACGTCGCAGACTACAAGATGGCGCCCAAAGGAACGTCAAGACCGATCTCGGTACAGGCAGCTCGCTTGTGAATGTGTCCTGTCACCAAGCGAATGACGGACAACAACGATAGCACAGAAGCAGCGTATGAACTAATGCAATAAAAGCTACCACCTTAAAAAATAAACACGAGATCTGTCAACCTGTTTCATAGTTTCTGTGGCAATATAAATGTTTATGCGCCACTTCCAGTATCTGCAGCGTTTTTATCGCTAGCAAGCACGATATAATGAAACCGGAACTATCTGCTAGAATGTCCTTTCATCGCATCGACATCGTCACTAAGTTGTTTATTGTTGTCATGGTGGACGTTGTCGCGGCATATTACAATATGTTGTGTCTTAATTAACCTGGCCTGAGCGACACATCCGTTTCCTTCAAATTGTCGAAAACACTACAGAGATGTCAAAGTCGAAGCAGGATAAATTAGGCAAGTCCATTTTGATAACACATTCGCTTTTGTGATTCGCTTTCAAATTCTGTAATCTTGCTCGCTTCTGTTTATCGTTCAGAGCTTGTCCGAATAATGAAAATATAATAGAAATACAATATTCGCAGCCTTACCTCCGGAACTAGACCAAGCGCGTTCCAAGCTGGATGGCGTTCTTCAAAGTCTTATGGAAAAGACAGAAGAGAGGTGGGCAACTTGAACTCAATCGCAAAGTCGCCTTGAGCGGTCTCATGGGTGGTAGACGCTTTTAGCGTTCACATGTTACGTCTAGGTATACCTTCATTGTTATTATTATTAATTTCAAACTCTGCTTTGCAGTCACAGTTCTTCTTCCCAGTCAGACGATGACTACAAACAATCGGACATAATTATGAAGTAAGTGTTGCAGACGTTTAAGCTTCCAATAAACGCTTTTAGCACTGTTAAATACCACGTTGTTGCTGCTATTTCTATTCAGATCACTAAATTTTGTGAGATTAATGTTTAATTAATTTTTCAGAGAGACTTCTCCTATTTCTTCCCCTTCAAAGAGGTCGCAGAAATCGCAAAGGAAGCGACGCCGGAAAGACGAGACTGCAGTTCAGAGTTCAAGTATGTGTTTGTCATGCATCCGTGTTCAAACACTACATTACTAAGGAACCTACCTTACTGTTTATTGTATTTTACAACTTGCAGACACATATATTACCAAGATCTATGGTTGTAGCGTAGACTTAGCACAGTTTGATGAAAACTCTCCACTGTACGGAATGTGTCGTAGTTGGATTCAAAACAAGCCTGCACAGCAGTCGGAAAAGATCTTCACCAGGGAAGACGAAGACGACAAAAAGGTAAATAGTGCCAGCTTTCTTAGTCTTTTCTGCCTCGTCCTATTACTTCCGGGATACTGGTGGTTATAATGTAATGAATAAAATAGCATATACATTACTCGAGCAGGCCAAAAATATTTCAAACACAGCAGCAGTTTAATAGAAATGATTAGTTTAGTGCTCAAAAGCTTCAGAATAGGATGAAGGAGATGAAAAAAGCTTGTTCGCACTGTTTACACGTTTTGCAGTTTCCAAAGAGGCTAATAACAATTTTTGCCAAGTTCAAGGCACAAGTAGAGTGTTAGAGGAAAAACAAGTTGATCGCCATAGCGGCACACAACATGCTGTACAAGTTTGCTTGACACATGGTTCTTTTTGTGCTCAGCTTATGCTTCTAAAAATGTTCATTTTTTTAGCGAGAAGCCGGTTGGTATGTGAGTCAAATAGGTTGACGTTTAAAGGAACATTTAAAGAAACATGAGCTAAGAACTACAATACACTCTTTGCAATGGGTGCCAAGTTGTGTCCACACTACTTCTGTTTGCAGAAAGATAAGCAGAGAAAATTTTGAATTTTTAATTGTCTGAAAATCACCAGGAGACTATGTGAGCAGGCTTTTTCGTGTACCCGTTTCGCCCTGTCGAAAGTTGTGTGTACTCCTAGTGAAGAGTACCTATCAAATGATTGCTTTACCTGGGAAATCTTGGATTGTTCTTTCTGTGCCATGTCTCTATCTAGCTCCATCAATCGCTTGCACCATTTCTTCTTTGTCAATCTAAAGCATGGATTGAGGTGAAAAGTAGATGAAGAAGAGCAAATAAATATACGGGACGTCCCGTTCTTGTCCCATACTCCTGTGATTCTTGATATGGTTTTTTCGTATTTTTGTGTAAATAATCTCCTATTACAGCCACCTAATGTTATCACTGTGCAAGTTCCCTTGTTGCATTTGCCTGATATTGCGTTCTGTCTTTCAAGGAGCCAGAAGATTGTGAAGACAAGGACAGTAGAGATGGCATTTACTCTCTTCCTCCACCTACTCCCTTGCCCAGGGACAAAGACAGCAATATCAGAGACCTGAGAATTCCCGACCCTGTTCCGCAGCCCTTGGAAAAGTTCACCATGGCTTCTGTAATAACCTTATATATATTCTGCCTATTTTTGCTCTGTGCTCATTATCTTGCGTGTCAGTTCTATCTAAATACAATCTACCCACATTAAACCAGGCACTGGTATTCTTGGGGGATACGTCCGTGCTGCTGGGTATCCAGATAAGTGAAACTATGGGAAGGGTGGGCAAGAGATTTGGAAAGGAACAAGTAAACCTTCGGTTGCCGTCATGCTGTAGGCTCATACAAAAGCTTGTTTGATTACGTTACAGTAAAACGTTTTGCACCTTTTTTTATATCAGCCAAGCAAAAACAATGTGAGCACTAGATCTCCTCTAGGTGCACAGAACAGGTGAACTGATAACTGATCTGGTGAACAGATACAGTGCATGTTAATGAACTTTAGGCAAGCACAATTAATCTTAGGTGCAACTGAATTTGGAACTCAGGTGTTTATGGTTCAGAATCTGAGGACACTGGAAGCGTTGTAAATCTTCCACGAAGAAGATGAAGACATCCTCTCGCCACCCATTCTTCCCCCATTTTTTCACCAGTAGATATCTTCACCTCTCTTGCGTCTGCAGCCTAATCTTCTGCAGGATGGTGCTGTCGATCCATGATTGACCCGATCTGAGCGTAACATAGCGATTCTATTGTCGCGACGGAGAATGCAGCACATTAATGAAATTGAATAAGCAGTGTGCTTCATGATCGATCAGTGGGAGCATCTACGGGCGGAGGTGATGAAGTTAAGAATGGACCTAGACTGATATGGAAATGGAGAAGAACGTCACAATTTTCACGACTTCATAGAAATAACTCAAATATAACCTTCAAGAGTTTGACTGCCTGATTGAACCGAGGAATTCGGAAAATACCCTAAATGGATCGGAATACAGCCGAGCGTCGGGACGACACTTTCTTATGCCAGCCTGTAGACTGCTGCTACCTCAGGGCAGAGAGTGAACGATTCGGCTGGTGAAATTCAGAAATTTGAAGTGTCATTCATGAATGCAGCACCTGCCTCTCAACAACAGAATGGTACATATCAAAAGGGACTGCCATGGTTTAAAAGCAAACAGACCCCAGAAAGGCCAAATCCTAACACACTGTCATCTTATAGTTTACATTGTAAACACTCACCATCAACCGCTACCCAACGATTCCAGTTGACTGCGACACCTTTCCATGGGGGACTGTCTTAAATCTTCCATGACGACATCTTCTTGTGACCCACTCTTCTCCTATTTCTTCTGCTGTCTTGTCTTTTACTAGCACAGTACAACTGGTTAGTCATGATATCCGGTCAAAGATCTCGCATGCTTGCAGAAACAGTACCGGACATAAAACTAGCTTTCATGGAAGTAGGAGTTTCACTCAGGAATGTGGTCATAAGCGGAGACATTGGGCAAATAGGCTGTTGTTCTGCATCTTTTACATGTATGCACCTTCAACTTTATACTAAAAAATTTATACTTATAAGGAGGAGAATGAAGTGACCCCTGTGAATGCGCTCTTGGGTAATCATCAGGCAAGGTGGAAGAGCATCAGACGGAGGTACATATTGTATTTTTTCAGCTGTTTGTTACATTTTTGTGAAAGGGACCAGTATTGGTAAAATCTTGCAGGTGGAAGGAAGCAGCCATGGCCAATGAGGAACGCTACAAAGAAAGCAGCAACATGCTTCTAAAAGCTATGAGGTAGGTGCAGTCAGAACTTTCTACCACCTGTCCTGGTTGTTAATATAATCATGCCCCATTTCTGTACATCGCAGCCATGAAGAAGGCAGCTCATGGGAGGGAGTACAAGCCTAGAATGTCACTCCAAGCGGGCTATGCATCATCTTGAAAAGAAACTGTTGCTAAACCCTACACAAGAGGTAGACTTCAGCTGTGGTGAGAGAGCAGTACAAATAAATATTAACAAAATCAGCAAGGTATCTCAATCACTGCCTCCTCGGTTGATCATGACGTTACCGGAGTAAGTCTTTCTTTTTCCACACAAGTCCCATTTCTTCTGAACCTGGAGCAAACCAAATTAGCCAGTCAGCTGCTAGGAGATTGGTAGCTGCACACTGGAGATTACCAGCAACTGTATGAAGAGTAGTACATGCAGCAACCACAAAATATCAGGAGTTCAGAAACAGCTTTTAATAAAACCAATGTTTTGAACTAGGGCCCGCCTTCGAAATTTTTGATGATGTGGACAACACATTATATTAACAGTCATTGTGTAATGTTATAATACAATAATCCACCAGGAACTGCTATGTCGACTGCTACGTCGCACTGGTCCACTTGTACGTGCCATAGAACTTGAAACCAACCCTCTTCCAGAGGTCATCTGCCTCTTTGAATCCACGACTGAAAAGTAGAAGGATGATACATTGTATAAAAATACATTTAAAACTAATGCAATTTTGGAAACCGCAATTTTGTTGTGCTTGACATTTCGTTTATCAAATAGACTAACTGGAAAGCTGGGAATTCTAATACAGAAAAAAATACAGGTGCCGCATGCCTAGAACACTGGGTGCTGTGACTGGCTATGAAAGCCACACACATGCAGTCTATGACAAAGCATTTGTGACAGGTAGCTACATGACACAGCATTTGGGTAGTTACTTAAACTGCAGAAATGCAAGTGAAATTTCATAATCACACTTATTATTCCACATGCAAACCTTCAGTTTGGAAACACTTATCAATATAGGAAGAAGATATTCCCTCATTGCATTTTGTGCAACACAGCAATAATGCACAAAAAAAAAATGCAATTCAACATCTCAGAAATTTTATATGACTACAGATAAGTCTGACCACTAATTTAGCAAGACAACTTTCCAATAGATGCTCTGATTTATAGTAATGAAGGGTCATCATGTGAGAGTCCTGTCAAGCAGATTTCAAATCAGCACAAACAACGCATGCTTAAAGGCACAGGATTTTGCCTGCACCTGCATCCAAGGTGTGGTGTGAACCTCATCTAAAAGTGGGTCCATACCTTCCATAGACATAAGGCACTGGCTTTGGTTTCTCCCGATCCACCTGGTGAAGGAGAGGAGTAAAGATGCGCCAAGCTTCCGCAAGCTCATCGCTGCGCACAAAATGAATCTGGGTTCCATAGAACACATCCAAGAGTAGACGTTCATATGCATCTGGCATCACCAAGCCCTGAAGGAGGAAAATATTAACACTGCATTAATATCACGTAGTAGGATGGGCTACTCCTTAAATTTTGCACACACGCTAGCCCACATCCTAATACATAGCAGCTTAAGCATGATGACAATGCTACTAGATTGTGCTGAAGATAGGAAAGCTACAGTCTGCTTTATTCACAGCTTCCTATTGGCTCACAGTGAACCTCACATGTGCGCCTCTCGTTTTCAACCGAATGCACCACATACTGGTCCGGCTTAAACACTATGCAACAGCTACAGAGGTCTATGCCCCCGCCCCAAGCTGTTCATCAGCAAACTGAGAAAAATAAAGTACATAGAATTCCTCCTTTGCACAAGTTTGACAGTAATGAAGACAGCTCGCACACTCTTTCGAACAGGCTACATAGCTTTCAGAAGGCTAATTATTGAAAACAATGTGAAGCATTCAGGCACACTAAAGTTAGTGACAACACAAGTCCTAAAATACTGCTGTAACTACACATTCATAGGTGCTCCACGATTGGCTCTCTGCTCTTGCACTACGTTTCCAAGTGACGACATAGTGTAGACAAAAATATTTTGTTGAGAATATCAGCTGGAAATCATTTCCACAATGCCAAAAGTGATTTAGTTATCTCGTATCCACCGTAATATACATGAGGTTGAATTGTGCCATGTGTTCAATTTTGTGGGCTCATTTTCCTATGCGTCCACTCGCCTCCGTGATGTCAGTCCCTTCATGGCACAGCTTCGAACTCCGCACTGGCAGGACATTTTTCTCATGTGCAATTGTGGGACTTGAGTTGTCACTATCGACAGTCCCGAAACAAAAATAGGCTTATTAGTATTATTCAACACCAAATTTGCTTACCTTGTAGCGGCTGCCGTAGGTGAGGTCCAGCTCAGTCTCTTCGGCATCAAAGGACATTCCGGGTTTCTTTGTCATAAGCTTAATATAGATCGCTTCTCCTGGCTGTACTCGCATAACCAATTCATTCCTTTTGCACTGGCCATTGAAAATGTCACCAGGGACTTCTTTGTACTGGATGCGCACCTCAGCCTTACGTTCATTCAAAGCTAAAGGAAAACAAGAAACATTTCAGTGGGCTAACTAACGTGACCACCATGCAAAAGTCCACAGCGACAAGCATGCATACGACACTGATAGAATGTCACAATACGAAATGTTGAGCAGCGGCATAACATGACGCATAGAAATTTCTGCATGGAAAGTGGATTTTGCCTGTGTCAACATTAAAATGTTTTGCTTGTTGTTCTGAAGTCTTGTGGTACCAGCATGGATGCTGCATTGCAAGAGCCATTGCTGGAGGCTTGGAAGAAGCCACCCAGATGTTCCTCTTAACCATCTTGGCATCTCAACCATACGCCATGTCTTATCAGCACTAAGCACAGTGTGTTTGTTTTCTTATAACAACATTTTCCTTGCTTTTTGTGCCCTGACTAGTGTTCCTGTTTGCTTACATTCAGCTTCGCATATGGTACACATACATACCTTTTCCACAACGCAAGATGAAGGGGACACCGTCCCATCGTTCATTGTGAATGTAGGCAACGGCTGTGGCATAGGTTGCCGTCGTTGATCCAGGGGGGACAGTGGGGTCATCGAGGTACCCCAGACGCTCTTCCCCTTTGCCCTCAGGATTGCCCACATACTGACCGAGAACCACGTTATCCGTTGTAATGGGGAAAACGCATTTGAGCACCTTCACCTGGAGAGCAAATACAGCAAACATGCCTGATGGGCAACTCCATCAAAAAAATACAAGAGCTTAGAACATACAGTACTGCAAGAATTATTGAAGTTTTGAATATGTTGATATGTAATACTAGCAAAAAAAAACAGCTGCATCCAAAGACTGCAAACATTTCCATTTTCAAATATTACCGTTGTTTGATATGAACGTTCCTCATCCTGCATGGTGCAAAAAGGATTTGTAAGATTAATAAACATAAGTTACTGTATTGAGGGTTCTTCCAAGTGAACAATTTGAGTGCATGTCCCTTAATAAATTTTAATAGCTTGTCACCATATCATAGACAGTGCTGGAATGACTACCTTTTCATTTCTGATATCTTCTGCATTAGTAGAGACAGGCTTCTCCATTGCCACAAGTGATAAGATTTGAAGGAGGTGATTTTGCATCACATCTCTGTCGAAAAATATATTGAGCAATGACACATTGTCCTCAAGGCTGGAGATCACGTGCTGGGAAAGCCAAGTGTACCTTCCTCAGCATTACCTTATTATGCCAAAATTGTCAAAGTAACCTCCTCGCCCCTGTGTTCCAAACGGCTCCTTAAAAGATATCACAACTGCTGCTATGTTGTTCCTGTTCCATGTTGGCCCAAAGATCTGGTTTCCAAACCTAAAAGACATATCTGTATTTTCATGCTACAGTACACACTAGTAAACACTGGATGAAAAGGTACCAAAGTAAAAATTTGGGGTAGTTAATGATGCATGGTATACAATAGGCACATAACTAAGACTGCTTCGTTGAGAGTCAGAAAGTTTTTACTGGCAGCATCAACGTGTATACCCAATATGTAGGAGGGCGTACCTTCTTCCTCTGCTTATCGAGCAAGTCTACACCAATGAAGCAGTTCTTTTTTACATACAATTAACAAATTTGACACAACTGAGCATTATATTCATACCATATGAAAAATCGACCAATCTGTTTTGATGAGATAAGCCCATCAGGTTGCATACAGTTTCCGGTGCTGTTATCAAAATATTGGTTGGCTTACCTAAGCGTCATGAGGTTCTGAACCATCTCCTTCCCAAGGTAGTGATCAATACGGTAGATCTGAGATTCGGTGAACAGAGAAGCTAGGTGGTTCGACAGCTCTGCAGATGAGTCCGAATCATGGCCAAAAGGTTTCTCAATGATGACACGTGTCCAGCCGCTGTAAATAAAAAAATATCCATATCACGGCAACACTCTTAGGAACACGAATCTAAGGAAAGGTATCCAACAAAGAAGGGGCAACAAAACAGACTATCAATCACGCAGACAACATACCTTGTGCTCATGCAACACTGCTTGATGTGTGTTGACACAACCTCAAAGATATTCGGGGGGAGGGCCAGGTAGAACATGCGATTGCCAGTGGCATTCCCCTCACACTTTCTGATCTCCCTGTTCAGGTTTTCAAAGTCTGCTGGCGTGTCGTAACTTCCTGGCAGGTAACTGTTCACTTCCAAGAATTTTGCAAACTTTTCAGTTTCTTCTTCCTTTACCTGTTCAATGAAAAGAATTACTTATTTTATTTTGAAAAAATTAACAAACCAACTGTATCAACAGTACCATATTGACAATGATGAAAACAAGACAGGGTGGCCCGTCTTGAAATGTATCTCAAATGATATGTTGCAAATACACACAAACAGCAGCAACGCTTACTGAAGATATTGTAGTACTAAAACTTATTGCAGTATACATAACATAACACTGTTTTTTCAAAGATACAGACAAGGTTGACAAACCTTGAGGTACGCATCTATTCGAGACTTCAGATCGTCGAA
Organism: Ornithodoros moubata; assembly: GCA_029532675.1. NCBI lineage: Eukaryota > Metazoa > Arthropoda > Arachnida > Ixodida > Argasidae > Ornithodoros > Ornithodoros moubata. The sequence continues at coordinate 6,825 of JARGYV010105908.1, read as the reverse complement.
TGACATCTTTGTTCGGGCATATCCAATGAATCTCGTTTGTGGTGGCAGAAGTCCATCTCTGTATAGTGCCCTGCAAATGTGTCATTTCATGGTCAAGATCGCAACCAGAAAAAATGTAGCATGAACAAGCATGCTGAAGTCAATTCAAGATAACATTTCCCAGGCCTCAGAGGTTACGGATCAGAGAACGGACAGAGGTCAGAGAACGGACTCGTATGGTGGCACACCAAGCACAATCAAGCTGGAGATCTTACTGCTTAACATAAATGAACAGACTGGGGCTAGTTGCACACAAGTGTCAATTGCCATTTTTTCCTAACATCTAAGTACTTCACAATCATTAAGGAACAGTTTAATTATATATATACGACTCAGGCCTTACCATAATGTTGGGTAAATTTTCTTCTTTGCAAGGTCACCCTAAAATGAGAAAAAAGAATGAATAATAACAATGAACACTTGGGGAAAGACTTCTGCATTTTGTGTGCATTTCTAAAAGATGCCTTTGATAACATATTAGAGCACTTGAACTTCCACTGTTTATGCCGTAAGGTCTGCTAGCTAATGAAACGCTCTGCTATCGTCACACCCTCTCAAAACTGTCTCCGCGCGGTGGTAAAAACAGTGAAATCGCGAGTGACATACTCGTACCGGCTCGCTAATACGAGCGTCACTGTGGCAAAAGAAGCAACCCAATTTATGACGTAAATGAAAAGAAAAGAAAATGTTGCCGCAGTTGTAAAATTACACTCGGGTCATGTATCTCTTCATCTTGTATAGAAAAGTTCTGGATGCTGCTCAGTTACCCGTCACGTAATTAAACACAAGGGAAAGTTCAAATCTAGATCACACGTGGTGCACAACAGTAGCTTCGCGCTGTGCGCGGTAAACCACTCTAATACTATATATACCATAACATACGAGCACGCTGTGAATGTATGACCGAAACAGGGCAGAAGTCGCATCTTACCGTATAATCAAGCACCACAAATACAGTGGCACACTTCCACAACACACCCATGTGCTCCGAGGTTCAAGCCTTAAGCTGACGAAACGCCATGTGACATATGTGCGCAGCTTTTCCGCGAAAGCGCGGCCAGCTATTTTTGCCCGGCGACGCAACATTAACCGGCAACGGTAAATAATCGGGACAAATACTTACAGAAGCTCCAAAGACGACGAATGAGTGGGCCTGTTGCTCCTGAACTGGCTCTTCGATCTGAAGGATCGATTCCTTGAACAGGGCTATGCACTGCGGAGAGAGACACGGTGGATAAACCTGAGCTTGCGGCATCTCAACCTCCCCGCGAGCGTCAGGCCTAGCAAGGAACTGATCGCTCTGCGAGCAGCCCAGTTTGAGGATTAATAATGTATTCGGCGAGGGATGTTGCTAGTGGCGATACGGGCGAGAGGGGAGGCGTTTCCTCCGGAGAACCGCGCACGGCTGCGAACGTCAGTTGACTGTTGGCTTTTCGGCCGAGCAAGCTGGCGGCATCAAGGTAGATAAGGGTCAGCCTCTCTTTTTTAGCCTTTTCTTTTTTTACCAGACAGGTTCGCATTAGAGCACCGTTCTTTGTTTCTGACCCGTTTTTCTTTGTTATCCAGATGTGGCGTACGACCGAATCGATTGTATTCGATCCCCGTGGAGGCGGACAGAGGTACCTTACTTGTCGGCCATAGATTTGGCCCGGCAGCTTGAACTCTGAATTTTGCAGGCGGCAGACGCCGGCGATGTTGTCCACGTCGTTGTCGTTGTGGTCGTCGTCGTCGTCACTTTTAACGCCAGTCGTCCTTGGGTGTGGTGTTCCGCTTTCGTGATTTGATTGGCTCATTTTAACGGATTCAAATATTTATATGAAGGCGATTAATATAAATAACCGAATTTTTTTAGTGAGTTGCAATGTCCGCAAAATTTTTATATCTGCTCTGGCGCTGTTTTGTCCGCAGTAATTTTGACAGTCGACGTTCATAATGAATGATGGCATGCAAGCGCACTGCACATGAAAATAGACCGAGAAACCCTGTCATCGTACCGTGATCTACCCCTGAGCCAAGTAGGCCAACAAGGAAAGAAAGCAAAAACGAAAAAAAAGAAAAAAAGCTGCGACTTCTGAAACAAAATTCTATCAAAAATTGCAGCAACTTCGTGAATGCAACTTTTACTGGCAAGTACATGCAGTGACAGATTTGTATGGGCACAAGTAGACGTACGCACTGTAAAATGGCACTGAAATTAAAGTACTTGTCACTCAGCTTATTTCAACTGTATACACCCTCTTTACGACTGTAATAGGACGAAAAAAAAAGTGCATTAATTTTCATACATCTTCTTGTGTAAATCGTCTCATAATGTAAATATGCGTTTTGACATCACTCTATGTCTGTCTTTTCGCCCTTTGTTTATTGGTAACGATTTGGGAGATGTGGTGGAGTGGTGGTGGTGTCGGGTGTATACGGCACTTAGCCAATGGGTGTGTGCGTGTTGGAGTGTTCTTGCTCAGGGGACTTACGTCCTACATTTCTCTCTCTTTCTTTTTGGTCTTTCTTGCGTTGATAAAGATAAAACTTCTGTTGTATTCGATACATCCGTAAGTTAACTTCACCGTCATGCAATGACGTAAGGGAACACAAAAAAGCCCTCGAGATTGCTGGCGTTTTGCTAGTTTCGGAATCCGCAGTAATTGGGGACTGTCCGTCGACTATGGCTCCATGGTCAGATCTACTGAATTTCCATTGACTAATACTTTTACAGCTCCGTTACTTTCTTAACATCTCAACTCTCCAACATTGACTTTTTTTTTTTCAGTAAAATTGCTCTACGCGCGTCCTGTTCGCGTGTGCATGCATGACATCCATGCACGAGCCAAATCCAGTACTTACTGCGAATAATGCAAAAGGCAGCGAAAGGTCCGACGAAGTCAGACGCATCGCGAGCTTTGCAAACGATGGGGTCCATGCTGTTCGATTAGTGGTTTATTATTCACGCCCCAAGTTAACGCTGTCATAGGGAAAGTATCTGATTCCTTCGACGAAAGCTTGGGATTACGACAAATCCCGTTTGTAGGGATTCACGCCTTCCGTCCTGACTGTGTACGATTACCCGGTAGCAGTTCAGCAGGCTCAAGGAATGGACGCCATCTGCGTCCATTCTGCGAACGTTCATTTCCAGGACATTCGCCGCGTGAGTGCAAGTGCTGTATTGCTCTGCCCATCTGAGTACGCCCAGATAACATTCTTAACCGCGTTTACTAGTAGAAACGCCTAGTTACCGCTTTATCAGCTTTCCACATCTACAGGAGAGAGAAAAAAAAAATGTTTGTGATTCATAGCTATATTGGCAACAAGTGGGTTATCTGTCACGTGTCTTTCTTTTAGGGCAGGTCAAGGACTGCTCGAAAAGTACAGACGAAAAATAAAAATTAAAATGTCGCTGTGGGGTGTTTCATCAGTACATTGTTTTACTTTTGTGGTCATTTCCTCATCGGCGGCGTATCCTGTGGTAGAGAGCTGTCATCTAGTATGGAGTCGTTACGTGCTCACGTACAACAACAAAGAAGGGGCATTCAAATGATGCCAACATATCAGCTAGTGCATCGAGGCTAACGTCACAGCCAGATTAGACAGTAAAGAACTATTCTTAGAAATATGCAGTCTGAAAATAGTTTAATTTCTGGAATAGCTGGCGGGATTCCACGGAACGACGCGGCTTCGATGTGTCAAGGCTAAATGGTTGATATTTCTTACGGACATAATGAATGGGTAGCCTCGAACTATATATGCAGTTATCCTAATGCGCGTCCCTGAGCGCCACAAAAATGGCGTGTCTGGTGGTGACCCCGAAACGATATCGGAGGCCCATTCGTTTCAGTCAGATCATGATTCACAGTATACACTGAAGAAGCCCGAGACGAGGAGGGACAAGTACAGAGTCTCAAGCGCTGGTGAAAATTTATTAACAGCAAATTGAAGGAGGAGAAAGAACTTCCCCAATGCAGGATTGGAGGACCTCAACTTGACTTTGTCTATGGTTGTCCCATGAGCACCAAAGGCCCATAAGCTCCAAATGGCCTTGCCCCCAAAACTCACAAGACCCAAAACCTTTTTCTACGAATACTTGACAGATAGTGCGCTAACAGATACTTCTACGGCTTCCAAGTCTTTTGGCGCACAGGAAGGTGGACCAGACTGTTTATTGCTCAGGGATTCACCGGGAGGGATTCTGCGCGTCATTTTAGTGGCGCAAAACTTGGGAATGTTCCAGGATTTTCCCCGCGTGGTGCGGCAGCGGGGAACCGGTGCCTGGGTAGAACACGCACGCAAAAAAGTACAGGAAGAAAAAAAAAAAAAGTACAAATACGCTACGCTATAAATAGTAAGTACAACATGCGAATGTTTTGTACCTTGTTCCCTGGAGTTTCCAAACATATTCTGTTCCATCGATCATCCCTCTTGAATTATGGCGCGCTTTGTAGCAAACATCGCGTTCTCGAAGCCCACCACCGAACGTCATCGATGAAGCAATGTTTACAATCATCTACCCCACACGGTCGTTTAGTCTACCTCATTATGCATACAGCCGCTACTTACTTGAGCCGCTAACTTCACCATGACAGGGGTAGACGTTCTTCCTCAACACTGGACCAAGTGACTTCTCGTTCAGCTACCGCCGCGGGAGGCTACTCGAGACTGCACCGGACACTCTCCCTTCCTCCAGCGAGCGCACAAGTAGCAAAGAACCCGAGGGAGTCACGAAAAAACAGGGCCCACCGTAAACAGTTGGCGGAAAGAATGGCTTTGGAGGATGGGGCCACGCGTGACGCACCCCAGGGAGCGACCTGAGGAGGAAGCTCCCTCTGACTTTCTTCTGACGTAGGGTCTTCTCTGTGAATGCGAATTCTGGGCTATACAATTATATCGCGACGGTAAGGAGATTGCCAAGGACGCGTGGCTATTTTTTCATACAAGGAACATTTTTTCTATTGTGACAACAAGATTGGCTGCTGCTAATTTCATGGCTAAATTCTGTGTGGCTTTCTTAGTGTTAGCTGAATGTGCCTCAGAGGAAGCAAACCTCTTGGTGTATGGTATCATTTGAAGTTATTCATTGAATGTCGTGCCATCTATAGACTCGTGCACTGTTTTCTTTCTTCTCCTTTTAACTGTGTAGTTGCGAACTATGCAGCAGACTGCCGTTCCGTTGGTCCTCGGGTCCCCAAGAAGTCCAGAATGGAGACTTTCACCTGTAAATGCCGTTTTCCACGCGCACCACCGGTTCCTGCGCCCAGTATTTTGTCGACAAGTGATAAAAGCGGACGGGAAACGTTGTCGTGCGTGTTTTTCTATTCTTCGTCGCCGCGACGGTGTGAGAACAGGAGCAATTGACTTTGTGAACATCAGAAGCCTTATGGTCGGACGTGACTTAACCGATATCATTTTCGTTCGGTGTATGAAAGTTGATTGCATATCTTTCATTTCAAGAACATGAGTTGATTCCCTACATGTAACACCCATGATAGATCCGAGGCCGCGCCGTATAAAACTAGGATCGTGGCGTTATCACTTTAATACTATCCCATGTCATCATCATTGAAGTATCTGTTGTTGTTGTTGTACCCTCCTTCTATCTTCAAGCAAAGGGTCACGGTGGAACATGAGATTCTTCTCAAGTGCATTCCGTCAAAGAATTGCATACAGAACACGAACACACCCCTTCTCTCTGACAGTTCCCAATTCTCAGTAAAGCCCGTGAGATTACTTTGAGGAAACGGGATATTATCCAAATAGCAAAAAATAATGTTACTTGTAACCCTGTAGTCTGCGCAGGCACTTCTTTCCTTTTCTTCCTTTTAGTTTCCGATATGATTATTATTATCACTATTGTTTATTTATCGCGTCACTCCCTCTTCTCCATGATCTCTTGAAGGGAATGTGGTATACCGCTACACTATACGTATACACAACACTGTAATATTATTGTCTGTCAGTTTGGTTTTCTTTTTACCACCCACTGATCAACCTTACCTGACCTGTGCATTTCCTTTAAATATTGTCACCCTGCGCGTGTATGAAGGTGTGTTATATATCATCGCCACGAAAGCTGGTTCATAGCCACTTGAATCAGAACATTTCCTTGCAATTTATTTTTCAGTAAACATTATTATTATTATTAATGTCTTAATGTCTGCACTCTTAATGTCTGCAAGGCCACAGAATTATAAAGACGGAATGTTTTTAGACGTTTTCAAGAATACTATCAAGTCCTATTATCTGTTACACCATGCACATCGGAAGGCTTCATTCTGAGAGCGAACTCCTAATATTCATGTTTTATCTCCACTGAAACTGGCAAAAGTGGAGTGAATAGGTGTCCTTGTACTGCATACTTGAACCGGTAAACGACAGACGGGAAATGTACACATCGCGTCTTCTTTTCCTGTAGACGAAGACATCCGCCTAAAAGGCACGCGCGGAGAAGTATCCAGATATGAGCAGAATTTTGCCGCTCAGCAAATCCATTCGGTCATCGGCCACCCACGCACCCCCTCCTCTCCTTTCTTTAGCCATGAACGTAGTTTACCGAGGAGCTGGTTATCGATCTAACTACTCGATGTCGATCTGATGGCATACAAGTGTCTGCGTAAGGAGAACAGAATGAGATCTGTGGAGCCAGCGCCAAACCCCATCGGGGCAACCATCAGCGGTGCCGCGCGACCGGGCAGTCGGGCGCGGAGCAGTCGGGGTGGCTGACGTAAATCCCACAGATCACAAGACAGACGCTCTCTTATCTCACCTTCGGCCCGTAGTCTGCGTTTGCAAATTACACTT
>JARGYV010105894.1:0-17466 GCA_029532675.1 Ornithodoros moubata | reverse complement strand
CCGCGGGTGCAGCGCAGTGCGAGCAAGTCATGAACCAATTTCATTTGTTGCAAGCACGACAGGGGAAGTAGCGTTTCTTTCCGTCACCCGACACACGAGACAACCTGATAAGATTTTTTTTTTTATCAATGTTCATTACTGTTTCAGGTCTCTCGCCTCAGGAAGACGTTTCAATTTTACAGCACAGCGTTCGGCGCCAAACACGTCCCAAGAGCGCGGCACACGCACTACAATTGAACGCCATGCATAATGAATGCGTTTGGCAGAAAATCCTCTCCGAGACCTCCTTTCCACTGCTGGTTGCACATCTTCCGGATAAGACAGAAAAGGGAGAGGAGGAAAGGAAGAGCGACGACTGAAAACCCCCGACTTTAATTCTCGGCCTCATCGATCACCTGCAAAGATTCCTACGGGAGAAGCAATGGGTAGCGGAGAAATGTTCATGTGCACGATTGGGATATAAACATGTATCTTATACACGAGTTACACCGGCTCTACTTCATTGTGGATTTATTATGTCGAAAGCAACCGGTAAGCAGTAATGAACCATGAGGAAAAGATGCAGCGAACCAGGACACAAGTGGAAGCAAATGGCCTCAAGTTGGGAGCAGCTGTTGTTTCTCACGGACACTGTGCTCCTTGTAGAAAGGGGTCTCGTGTCGAGAAATATATGTCAACTGTGCCAAAGCTGTTCCAGGACCAACTTTTCCTCCGGGCAAGATAAACGTGACGCAGTCCCCGCAACGGAAGTCCAATCTTAGCACCCAGAATCTTTAGGGTGGTCTATCCTGCTCCCTTCATTCCTTCTTCTGGACGGCTCTGACATATAGACCGACGGCTTCATCCAGAATCATTAGCTATATCTCTAGACAGACAGTCAATCTGCTTGCCAAGTTTTTCTTAGCCTCTTCGAAAGGGACATCTGCACGCCCAGATGAGATCCGGTCGATGTGAGATGTCTTTAGTAGAAACACCCTAATGTCCCTTTGCTGCTCTTTGAGTTTACAGGAAAGCAAGTAAATAATAATAGCAATACAAATTGCAAAGTGAATTAGCTGTTTTTCAGTAGATGTGATGACATCAGAATTTAAGTCACATCTGGCTTTTTTTCTTTTTTTTTTCCTTTTCCTTCCTTTGGCTATAGTAGACGCCGTAACCAGTGAGGTAAAGATGAAGTAGAGTGCGACACCCACACTGTTAAGAAATATCGACCAAAAAAAGAACAGACTACACCATAATTTGGTGTAAAGTATCTCACGAATGCCTGTACACATGTAATCACAGCAATTCCGTCAACCCGCTTTGAAGCGTTCATGGGCGGATGCGTGCCAAAACATCTTGCACGCGGTCCAGCATTCGCCTACGAGCCAAGCAGTGGTGTTCCAGTATTCCCTGCGGAACTATGCTGCCCTATGTGTGCACGAATGTTTTCATAATGATGGAATTCGTGTTTCATTGCATGATCTTGTGTAGGTGGTGCATGAAGTCGTTCTTAGTAATCAGCAATATGGTAATCGGCCAGCTTATTCCCTCCCCCTTGTTCACAGACATCATATACCACTTTAAGTAACCACTTGCTCCAAACATGACTGCTTTCATATACAGCGTAAAATGCACGCACATGAGTATTTAGTTTTCTTTCAGGCATCACTTACACGTGCAGTGATTGAGTATAAAGGCGCGTCAGCAGGCATCGACGACAAGGGATCCGGGACATTGCTGCATCAGTTAATAGCCTCACGCACGGCTCTATAGTTTGCTTATTCATATCAAGTGAAGGGAAAGCCTCATGCCTTAGAGATAAGACTACCGTATGAGTTACACCGAGTTACACACAAATATGTGCTATAAGGAGCTGCTAATCGCATACTTTCCAGTAAGGAGAACTCAGGGCATGCATCGACATAACAGCCATCTTTACATTAACTTAAGCAGTCTTGTCCAGCAGGGTCATACTTTGGTCCTTCGTTCTTCTGCTCACAAGGAGCGAACACACAGGAAACGGCGTGATGCTGAAAAACCCTGTGGTCGACTGAGCAACTGCAGAGTCTAGCAATCCCATATGTAACCAAATTTCTACCAGAAGCAACATGCTGCCACTTGAGCAGACGAGGGGCATCCTACACTCCCCTCTCGTCAGACAGGAGGTCAAGAAAAAATTCTCCTCCTCACCTAACATACCAACACTCTATAGAAACGGAAACCTTGTTCACGATCACGATGCGATGTGAAAGGACAACCCAAACAAAATCATATCACGGCTGGAGGCCGTAACAACCCAATATCTCCGGTGATTTCTAAATTTCATCAATTCCAAATTATTCGGTTTCATAATTGTCCCACTGTGCATGATTAAATATGCGATGCTCACTCCTCGGAAGCCAATGCCTCCCGCGACGATAGAAGCTGTCCGCGGCTCCAGACATAGTGCATACGCTTGGACAAGCATATCACTCCAGTTCCCTGACGGAGTAAAGAATGACGCAGCCTCCCGGACCAGTTTAGCATGCCACCCCGGCATGGTTCGAAATAAAACCTTATTTAGCATGTCCTGGTGTGATTTTTCCTGTCGGATGTCAAACCGCTCTCTGGCGCGCGGTGTTTGCTGTTTCTCTTCTCCCCATCTCTTTATCCGTAACGGCTGCCTTGTTAGTCCTGCACTCTAAAAACAGAACTTGGCAGATAAGTTAACCTTTCTGTCGGAGCAGCTATCACTTCTTCTACCTGAGTGTGCACTCCAGTATAAACGAGAGCAAATCGGTTCACCTGGAACGTACTAATTGGACCCTTACACTCTTCCGGCACCGGTTGGATTTTCCTGCCACTTCCACTCTGGCATACAACTCTGCCGACGACGGAGCTTTCGCCCTCATTAAGGAACGCCGTTCGTCGAACATTCCGGAGACACTCTAGAAAATCACCGCCGCCCGTGGCAACCGCACCAAATCGCTGCGCGTTTTCGTGGAAGCCGTTTTCGGTTGTGGCTCATCAAACGCACCTGGGACGGCACTTGAAGTTGGGACAACGACAAGTAAAAGTGAGGACCGCAATTAGGCCGCAGGACTCGATTCAATACAGAGGGAGGACACAGGTGCGTCATGTCGTTCGCCACATTCGATGGACAGTTGTACTTACGCCATATGCTTTGAACAGCCCTCAAATGAAACGGTTCAAACAATGCCACGGATTGCAAGTCAGAGTTGAAAATTATAGCTGTGTATTTATAAACCACGCGCTCGAGATGCGTAAAACCATGCGAGAATTAGCGGATCCCAAGCATCGGTGTGGTAAGGGGCGATGGCTCAATACGGCCGTCATGGAAGAGACGGTGGCATTGAATTGATGATCCTCGCGGCGCTCCTATATTACTCGCCGTCATGAGAAGCACCTCGCATTCACATACACACACCTGCGAGGTGTGTAAAAAAGAAAAGGTGGCAGAGGGTATCCTCGTTTAACGGCTCAGGCTGGCGTGAAAGGAAACGAGAAAATAAATTACATCGTGGACGATGAAAGAGCGTGTTCTTTCATCTTTGTACGCTCATTTCGAGCCTATACAAAAGAGCGTTTCGTCAGACCTTTCGGAGCGTGGCAAATTATAAACAAACAGAGAAGAACCTCCCAGCGAGTCCTTGGATAAACAAATGCTTTAAATCCAACACAGAAGGAGAGAAAAGCTTCTCATTAATGCCTTTGAGCGTCGTCATGAATATTCACGTCATCCCGATCAGGCGATCCAGCCTTTTATGTTCACCGACATTTCTTAAAGAACAGACTTATCCACTTTGCGCGGAACCTACCTGCTTATTTTTTTCCATCTCTCTCTCCTTTATAATACCAGCATATTGATGATGATGGCTAGTAGGACAAGGATATAATAATGGCTCAGAAAGTTCAGATCCATTTTTCGCCGATTAGTCGACAGGCCGGTCGATACGTTGCGAAAAGTCAGCGCCCTTCATTCAGAGCCTATACGGTTCTCAAGAGGGTGACGCTCACAAGACATCCCTGTGCTGTTGCGTGCATATGACCTCCTTCATATTCACATTGTCCTTAACGCGTCCGACGAAGCGCTTCGATGATTGCCGTCCATGTAGCGGGGCATAGCAGCGCGCCCTGTCCAACTGTGAAGACAGCAAGCAAGTTTCACACCAACAAGCCCGTTATACCAAAACCGAATTCGAAACTGGAAACGAAAATAAGAAAAATTATTTCGAAAGTTTTGATCCGTCAGTACGAGGGGGATGGGGTAACACGTGTTTATTTAGGGAAGTGTCAGATAACCCTTTCAGACCAAGGTCAGATCAAGGGCAAAAACACGAAGCAGACCAGCCTCTGTTTGTCCCTCAATGGAATAGCTGTGCACTGGACGCTACGGAAAGTGATGACGTTAAAAAAATGTCCAGCACGCCAAGCCGAGCCAAGCCGAGGAAGCCAAGCGAGATCTCTTCCAATATTTCTGACGGGCAATCTACGAAGCGAGGAGAGATAGAAAAAGCGTGTGTTTTACGCCACGTGCCAAACACCTCCGGGTTCATCGACCATGCTCGCTCCGCGAAGGCGTCGCAAGCCCGGGCCTTATATCTACACCGCTTAATTTTCAAAATAGGCTGCCAGTTTGACAGATCTTCCCGATAACCGAAACTGACGAAGGAACCCTTTTGATTAGCTGTCTCCTTCCGAGAAACTTCTCGTGAAGTGGATCGCTGAAATTTTTATGCTTCGCATCGCAACCTCCTCCCTATCCGAGATGCTTTTCAGATGGTCAATTTTTTTCCATCAAAAGAGACCGCCCGTATCGCGTTGGGTGCTCAATATGGTCGTGAAATATGTATCAACCATCGTTCAGCATACATGAATTGGCGCGAGAAAGGAAAGAAGAAACGAGTTTTTTACGGGTCTGCCTCCCGCATCATCTTTCCAAGCAGTTTGCTCAACTGAAGTGAAAGCGTACCCTCAAATATTCAGCAGCGAAGCAAATAAATTTCCGAGCAACATAGCGAGTGAGAGGAGGCTCGCGGCGATGATACGGGTCTCAGTACAAAGAAACGAGAATGATTACTTCGTGTATCTCTCTCCGTGTATGTGTGGATGTGCGTGGTGGGCGACTAGAGAAATGACGCAATTGCGTGAGATACGCCAGCTTGAATCGTTCGTCTTTAACGCACGAGAAATTGGCGCTGGAGAGAAAAACGAGCTCAATATCCGCGTTAATGTCTACGCCATGCATCGAGATACGATGAAGGTTATTTGAAAATTCTGTGTCGGAAACAATAACGTAGCATTGTAGGGTAAAAGGTTAATGCCAAGTTGAGAGGAGGCGATTTGCTTCGCTTCTACTGCGATGGGAATACGCTGTGCTATTTACGTACACCTCAAGTAGGACGACAACGAAAGAAGAAAAAAAAAAGTATTCAAGGTTACGTGGAAATGTCATGCCTGTTGATCCTCTTAAATATTGCGGTGGAACATCGAGAGAAGCACGTGAAACAACGCGAAGCGTTAAACTTGAATGCTTCAGTCGCCGTCAGCTATAATAATACTAAAAAAAAGCAGTATGTATGTCTTAAGAATCAGCAGTACGGATCAACTGTTAAGGTATCATCCTTTTAGAAAACTATCCACTACAAAAAACATAGACAGCGTTTGCTGTGCCACTAGGTAGTATAAGCTCCTTAAAATTCCTGGACTTAGGGTATAATGGCCCCATCTCCCACATTAGAGTGCTGTGGCCCACATGTCCTGAAAAAAGAAAGGAAGAGCAATTTACCTACTGGAAGACGACCAGAGTTGGTTTTATTATCGCTGTGGGCTCGTATGGCCGTAAAAAGAGGCTCTAATTGATTCAGGGCCTCCCATCACGTGCAGGTAAATAAACGTTCCAGATTAACGACCAACGCCATTAACGTCGGGGCTGTTACCCTCCAGATTCGGCCGCGCTGTTTCTTCCTCTCGTACAGAAACAAGGACACGTATGTTGCAGTGTTCTCTCGGTACAGAAAAGACTCCAGAGGACGTGAACTCGCAGGCTTTGCTTTCTTCTGATCTTGCCTTGGATTTTGTAGATGTGAGACTCACGGTTGGAGCTCAACCGAAGATTTAAAGCATCCGGTGATGCTCATTTTGAGGGTCTATTTTTGTACGCAGGTGTTTTTCTTTTCTTCCTTTTGTCTCTGCAGGTTTGGCCTTTCAAATCGCCGGGAAGAAGGTAAAAAACTGTGGTATCGTATGTCAGTTTCCAAGACGACTGTAAGGGTAAAAGAAAAAGGCAAGTAGCCATCTTGCCCTTCATCCTCGATCTTTTCGTAGCCAGGAATAACACTGGTATGTTACACGCGCCCGCGTTATCGCGGAACCCCGGCCCCCGTAACCCACATGTGCTCACGCTTTTGTGGTCAGCTGGACGTAATCTGTTGAGCCGCAAGCACTGTCTGAAACTACAAGTTCAATATGGCGACTGGGATTATGAGATTTGGATCATGTTGGGGTGGGCATTTTCACGCGACCAACCTAGTTAACTTGTCCACTTAAGTTGTTGGTTTCTGTTTCTTTTAAGCATTTTCATTTATTTTACAGCCTGTAGGGGCAGTTGCCAATTTTGCCCTATGTAAGCGGGCGCACGTTATTATTGAGCACCTTGAGCGGAGATCCTTGCTACAGGAAGGTCGGGGACCTTGTCACCATAGTTTATCCCCGCCAGGTTCATATCTAGTAAGCTTTTCCATTCGTGTGTACTTCTGCCTTGTAAATAGCGTACATATTAGACACTGTTGCTGCTGAGCTGCTGTGTTCGTCAGGCGTCTCTTTGGATATCAACTACCGCATCCCGGACACAACACCAATCTCCCTGACAAGGGAAAAGAGAATAATTTATTAAGACTTTCCAACCAAACGTAGCTAACGAGAAGTGATTAAGTTATTCTCTTATGATTAAAGGCGCGCGACGGAACAGTTCCCTTTCGAAATCGTCCAAGTATGGATCAGCCCACGTTGAGAACAGCGGAATTGTCTGCTGAAAGATTCCATCCGACCCTGTTATTCTGTATGTACGAACATTAACAACAACTTTAGTAGCGCAGAATGCGTTTTTGTCGAACTCAACATTCCCATATTGCTGTGGTAATAAATTAATAAGAAATAACGGCTGTAGAAAAAAGATATACAAAACAAGAAAACGAATAAAAACGTCACTGTAAAGCGTGCTCCGTCTGCAGTGCCCTACTGCAGTGCGGCAAAGCATGGTGTAGTTACCCTTCTTGATGAAAAGAAGCTAAAATATTCCGGACACATTCAAAATTCGTCTTTTCAACCACTATTTATGTTAAAATGTTGATACTGCCTTTACACTTTCAAGAAAAAAGAGAAAGAAAACTTCATATTTGGGAATAGTGATAATCTCCCTTCTTGCCCATAAGATGTAAAGTCACACCTCTCCGTTACAATATCTTTCATTGCACGGTAAATACGTCTTGTAAAATAAAACTTGCCGTTCATTTTTTTACAGCGCTGAGCACACGTAGTTGGAATACACTATTCGAATATATTCTATTTATACTGTTTTTCTTCCAGCGTATAAAATCATCTCCACACTCCCTTGCAGTCAGCTTATGCCTGCACGGAATGTAGGCAGCGCTTTTGTGAATACAAGACAAAACGAAGCTAGTTCTCGAGAGCAAACATCCTCGTACCGAGCCGTCCTTTGATTTTCGCCTTGCGGCGCACAATGCTGCGAGGAGGCGCGAAAGGCAAATGATTGGGAGGTCACGAATGGTACCGCTCCGAATAAAGTTCTCCGTCTTTGTTTATTCAGGGTTTCCCTGGCAAAGACAAACAGAACATTCGGAATGCGCCACTCCCATTTACTCCTCTCTCGACGTTTAACCACGAGCAAACACGAGTTCTTCTCCGACACCTCGTTCTCTGCAGCAATAGAGAGCATGCACATGAGGCTCGTCTGCAACGACAGGAACGAGACTTCGGCGAAAATTACGAACTTTGGGGGCCTGTCACCTCACGAAACGCGATCATTACGGTTCCCATCCACCCCACTTGTACCATGCGTACCTACACATCTCGCATACACTGGCGAAAAACGATGGGCGTACGCTTTTTTCTGACAGTTACCTTAAACGTCGCAAAAAGAAGTTCATTGATGACTTTTATACCAATAATTCAGCTAACCATATCGCTCTGAAAGATGATTGGCTCCCTTTGGATTACTCGGCCAAGCTCTGTTTCTTACACTGTAAAAACAACTTCACCGCATAACACGGCGATGACCAATCGCGATTCCGAATGATACCTTTCAACGACGTTGAAAGGTATCATTCGGAATAGCGATTGGTAATCGCCGTGTTATGCGGTGAAGTTCTGTTTTTACAGTGTACAGTGAGCAGGATACAGCAGGATGCAGTGCGATCTAAGCCTAGCATTAGCCGAGGAACTTAACCTTGGTTAAGAACTCTGTAGAAACTTGTTACCACAGAGACAGACCTTATTAAGGTCTCTGTGGCATTCTCGTGGCGCTTTGTGACGCCTTTGATCAGCTCCAAATTACAGAGACCTTCCATTTGAGAGTGGCTCCCTCATCGGTCCCTAAAGGTCTCGCTGGTAAACGTTTAATGAGCTCCTAATTGTTTCCCGACGGCGGCTGAAA
This sequence comes from Ornithodoros moubata, assembly GCA_029532675.1. Lineage (NCBI taxonomy): Eukaryota > Metazoa > Arthropoda > Arachnida > Ixodida > Argasidae > Ornithodoros > Ornithodoros moubata. Next base: position 8,810 of record JARGYV010105894.1, on the reverse strand, counting down.
GACTGGCCGAGAGAATCGGACAGTTCAAAATCTCATTACGGAAATATGAGCCGTCGATGTTGCAGCTTGGGGGTAAAAGCCCGACGTCCCTTACTTGCGGTAGTACAGTGGTGGTAGACGAAGAAGAAAGAAAATGGAAAGATAGTCTCAATGTGACATTATCCTTGCTCCCTTTCTTCCAGCACTGACCGTACTGGCCCACATTGGCCAATGGGCTTGGATGCCGGGATGGAAACTTGATTGGGGTTGGTATGGTGGGGCGGTTGATAGACCGTGACGAAATCACCAGCACGATTTGTATGGATATATTCCCCTTTTGAGCGCACACTGAACATTACCCCTCGGTGAAATATCGTCATCACCTTACTTTGTGCTCAGTACTTGCGGACCCATGAATGTAGATGACATCTGTGTAGGAGACGTTCCCATGAACAACATCTGGCCCATAATGTGCGCAGAACACAGACTTAGTCATAGCGACTCTTTGTTTGTCTGTTCGTCTTTCTTGCGTCTCGCTGACTGCCTTTTCTCTTGCGAAGAAGGTGGTCGACCACACAAGGAATCTTGGCCAACCCCGACCGTATCCGATCTAAGTAAAATGTGCGACTGTTTACTTTATTTCTTGATTGCTTTTCGTTTCTGAGACGAACGCCAACGGCTTCAAATTCGAAAATTAAAAATCAATACTGAACAAATAATAAAAGGGAGAAAAGTGCCGCGCAAGGCGTGAGGGCAGAAGAATGTAAACCATAAGAAAAGACGACAGCACATAAATGAAAAACTAAAACATGAAATACCAATAACACGTACGACAGCTGGAATTTGATTGACCACCGTGAACGAAATAATGCCCTACAGTCAATACAGTCCATTAATTTCCTCACTTAAGTCTGACGATCTGACCTCAGACCCGTCGTCATGCAACAACTCAAGCTCATATCACATAAAGTTATTAGCGTGCGAATAGGTAACGTAGAGGAAGGCGAGCTGACCGTGCCCATAGTAACAATAAATTCTCCTTCAGTTACTCCAGTTCATTCTCTCAGAACAGCGCAAAACACGTCGCTATGCGTCGACATTTCCTATCAGTTTACGTTACTCCGCTGCTATTGACCCCTCGGCTGCAACCAATCACGTCTTGTTTGCTATCTTGAATGCAAAACCCATCCCCGTGTGCATGGCTCTAACTTCCTTGGCCGAAAAGCGCCTCCTAGCGATGCCGCGTGCACGAGAAACTGATGCGGAAATGATAACAGGGCTGACTCTCGGCGGCCAGAAAACGGCGGGTGTTGACGGCACTCACAAAGGGCCGCCAAAAGACATCTTCCCCCTGACGCCCGCCGCATCTGGTAGGCACAGCATCCGGCGCGCCTTGACCGAAACGACCGGAGAGAAGCATACAACGAGAAAGAAGCGGAGGTCTGGCGCTACTTATCAACGAAAGGGAACCTCATTCTTACGGAATGGAAAACATTCTGCGAGAAAACACTTTGGCCAGCAGGGCACAATCATTCTTTGCTCGAATCGAAAACATTTTCTGTCCTTCGTTGTTTCGCTTTCGCATCTGCGCTTTGGCGCAGGAAAGCATAGGAGGAGAATTTCATTCGGACTAATGGAGAAAAGGAAAATAGGCTCTCCTTATAATTGCGGTGATGGGTAACGAAAATGAGGGGGAAAGGTATATAAAAGAAAACGTTTCTTCTAATATGACGGTACCTCAGTACCGACATCCACATTCAAAGCGGGGACGTATTCCCCAAGCGAGATGGATCGAACGAGACGAATCGTGGAAGGGTCGACACCGTTTATGAAAGGTGTAATCGTGTTGCTGAAGGGAAGCCCCAGGCAGAAGGACATCGATCGCTGGCTGGCGGGGATGAAAATTAGATTGCGTTTCATTTCGCGGGGTGAGTTTTCTCTCGCCAGTCGTCCCGTGTTATTCTCAAACTTCGTTACTTTATTTCTTCTTTTTTTCTCTCTCTCTATTTCGAAAACCCAAGGCAAGTGTCGAAATGAGATATGTGCTATACTGCCTTAAAAATAGCTCGGACAGCGCGGTGCAAGTTTAGCAGGATCCCGACGCGGCTGAACGAAAGAGATGTCATAATTTACGGTCACCTGGCGTAAATAATGTTGTCACAACTGTCACTGAACATGTCACCGGTGTACCGCTTCTATGTATCCTCTTTTTAGATTATTATTTTAGTTATCACGCGCGTTTTGCTCCAGTCTGTCTTGAGAGAAAATAGTTCCGGCTAGCGTGAACGCCTTGCAAGGCAAGCTCGACTTTTCAACTTTCGACTTTTCGGCGTGTCAAGTGTCATCTGTTTCGACACCAGGGAGTTGTTGGCAATTTGTTTTTTCGGGGTTCGAGAAGTTCCGAAAAAATAACAATTTCCCTCTTAGTGTATAGTTTCTTTCCTTCTCATCTCTGCTTCGTAAGCGTGGTGGTTTCAGTAGCAGTCGATAACCAGAGGTAACAGGGAATATACAACAGCATTAACGTTTCAGATTGTCATGGTTGAGGCTATTTCCTGTGGGGCCAATCATTTTGAACCCTTTAATCATTGCGGAATCTCCGTCTGAACATAAAAGAGAGAAGGTAGGGACAACGAAAGAATGGTGCGCCATTAATTTTTCTATGCAGTGCTTATATACAATGATAACGTTCTTCCCAGATTTGTTCAGTGATAGTTTGATCTTAGGATAGCGCACTGAGCACAAAATACAGGCGCTTTCATACAATGTACATCATGTTTCCTCATATATGGGAACGCTATGCAAACGAAGTGTGGTGACGATGGAGATGGGATGTTTCACGGCTCCGGCAGTACCCTTGCCCACTGTGTAGGCGTTAATGCGAGTGAGGGCTGAATGATGAGGACGACGACGACGACGACGACTAAATGATGATGATGATGATGGTAGTGAGGAAATTACCCGCTCAGAACGCGGGATGCTACCCCATTGCCTTTGGTATTCTGGTGAGAATGATGAGGAACCAGAGCCGAAAGCATAGAGACATAATGATCGGCAATTCATTGAGAACGCCTGCGACTGTTAGGACAGAAAAATGCTGTAACGCTACAAAATATAAAAATATGCGCATTACATAATGAGCCCGTAACCAGTCTAGTGACAGATAAACAAATAAATTCCTTCAGTTTTGCCATCACTGGGCCCTTCAACTTATTATTATTCTCGCGATCGTCTTAGAGCGACCGTCGTCGAAACCTCTTGATCCCGCCTTTGTGCTTCCTCAACAGATACCGTTCTACACAGAGAAAGTCGAGCACGGACAAGTGTCACGACAGCCTATATACGGCGACGGCTTGCATGGTAATTGAATCCGCAGCAAGAAGCCGAAGCGAACTTTTAAATTCAAATGCGTCGCAAGACGCTATTTGCATACAAAGTGAAAAACCGTCCGAAATCCTCTTTTTTATCTGGACAGTCGAATGTTTGCCGAGGACGCAACAAAAGAGTAAAAATATATATAGAGAAAGAGGCCCCTCCTCCTTCAGAGCCAGCTTGGGAGCCTTGCACTTCGATCTTCTTCGGGAACTCGAACAAACTTTACTGTGTACGTACAGCAGTGAGCAAAGGAATGGAGCAGGATTTTTTTTCCCTCTCGGTGTATATCGGAAACGCGCAATAACACTGCCTCGCTGCACCATTAGCATCCTTCTTTCAAAAAAGAGGGCAGCCGCCGCATAAGGACGGGGTCATCCCTATACACTTTCTCTCCAAGCAATGGAAGTTTCTTTATTTGGACTACGTTAGCGTGAAGAAAGAAATTGATGTTTTTAGAGGACTGCTCCATAGAACACTCGATACTCGAAACGAAGGGACTTTTTTGCGGCTCATCATCGAGCAGGATGTTGTTATAATGATTCACTTCCCATTTATAAATAGACCGATGTTCGGGTTTCTCATTCATGGCCATGTGGGGAGGTCTCTTCCGTTCTTCTGATGGGAGCACTCTTTTTCTTTCATTCCTCTTCTTAAAAAGAAGTGTAAAAGAATATGGCACAAGTGCACTTGCTGATCGTTAGCCAGACCAAAGTTCACGGAACGCCGTGCTCCCTCCCTTAAGTGCTGTCCGAAAGGTTCGTCCGAATTCAGGTTGACAGACGACATGATGGAAAGTGCTTACCGCTAGGAGGCGCTGTCAAGGCGAGCCTTCCACCCGCCAGGGAACCGCCGAAAGAGAGCGCAAGATGTGCATGTGCCCAGCCAAAGAATGCAGCCATCTGCGCGTTTCAGCAAATAATGGGCTCTCCTGGTTTTCGACACTATGTGAAATGGATGAGCCTCGCCAATCCCCTCCTATATTTGTGAGCATTTTTCACCAGCTCCGTAACGAGCGGCTACAGTTGAGAGGCTCATGACTGAAGGCATTCTCTGCGTTCCCAAATAGACCGCAAATAGAGACATGTCCATGAGCATGTTTATCGTTCGATATACTTGAGACCTCGTTCATGACGTACAGCAGATTGCCAAAAGTCAAGCTACGGTATACAGCATCTTGGGGCAGGTGGTGATTGCGTAACACCCAGAATTTCTCTATACAACCAAGCATACCAGTAGTACCAAGGTACAGCAGGTGGTTCCAGCAACTCGCATTTTCTTTGCATTTTATTAGCCACTTTAGGCGTCACACAATACATAATTACAGAGTACAGCATGCGACTTACTTACGGCGAACTGTCACAGGTTATGTCCAACAGACAAAGCCCATTGTTAGCAGCACACATCCTTACGTTGCAAAACGGGAGCCCAGTTACTGTATGAAGTACGTGTATACTCAGAACTCTACATTATATTGTAAAAAGGAAGAAAAGGGCAGGAACCAAGCCCTCATCGCTTTTAGTGTATACAGTGATTACTGACTCTATATTGAATCCCTCTTCTTCTAACGTGCACTTCCTCTTTGTTCCTCTTTAGGATTCACGAAGTGCCTGTGTTGCCGACTTCATACCAGCAGCATCGCATGCCACCTTGCATCTTCTGAAGCGTCACTCAAGCTCCGATAAGACAGTGGCGAGCGCGCTGCAGCGGAAGTACTAGTCGCGTCCAATCACATCACTGCGGGCGAACGGAAGCGAATCCAAGTTTGTTCCTCGGCGTCCTCGGGTTCCTTTCAAGAGTACTCTCCAAATCAACTTCCGCCATTCTTGGGGTATGCATTCCGGTCCCGACTTTTACATGGGCTGGCAAATAAGAAGGCCCGAGGAACGTACTTCCCGTTTGTGAGGTTCTTTCTTGTCAAGGCTCCAGAAGGAAGATATCGTCGGGCCTCTGGCGCATGAAATTTTGATTTCCTGTTCAAGCTTCGCATAGCGTAATCTATTATTTCGCAGTGCAATATTTCCACTTTGGGAGCATAATTCTGAACAATGATTGATTGTTTACAAAGACTGAGTAAAAGTTGCACCAGCACACGCATACGGTCGGTTTCGTGCTACTATCAAAGTCCAGCCATGCGCATTGGCTCTCGACGGGGCTGCATACGTATTATGGGCTGAGGTAAATCAGAGATGTTTCGTCGAATAGGATGCTACATAGCCTTCCATCCTTTGCAGGCGAGATGCATGGAGGGGACGCCAATGGTTCGATTAAAGGCGCCGGGGAGACACAGGTGGTATCGGCAGTCGGGAAATATTTATTATACGAGGAGCAGGGATCAGGTGGAAGTTTTCCCGCTGCAATTACCTTCCCCGTGTGCGAAATGAGAAAGAAACCTTCCATATGGAATAAACAGCCCAACAGCACTGGAGGGAGAACTAGTTCGAGAATTGCATCTGCTCTCGACGGCAGGCTAGATGGAATCGCACAAGCGCAGCTCTTTAGTGAGCCCGGTCCCTTGTGCACCAACGCTATCAGGACCATGATCGCCGTAATCAGGGGAAAGAGAAGACCGAGGAATACGTAATAGGCGATCTTATCACCGGCTCGATAACGTCGTACTTAGTAAAGCGTCCAAATCGTGGCTCCTTAGTGGGCTAAATAGATAGTGACCATATGGTGTGATATGTCTTGCAACTGGGCATCGTGTCCCATTAAGCATGGTGAGGACATGAGGTCTGGTGCATAGAGGGCCAAGAACTTTCGAAAGGGAAGTAATGAAGAGACACATGTGTACATACATAGACCGAATCTGAGGCATTTTTATATACGCAGAGATGACAAGAAAGAGAAATAAACATAACAGCTACGTTGTGATGACTTTGGGGGGGAAGCTCTCCGGTCCTGGAGCAAGACGCTACCCCGTTGCCGTGGGGTATAATACGAGGGGGACATTAATAGGAAAAGGGGGAAAGAGGTGAAAGAGGGGCCCAGGGGTGCCATGTCGAGGCGTCTGCGTGGACCGTATAAGATATTGCGCAGGCTGATCGATAACGGAAAGGATACCAACACAGAGAGGGAAAATGCTAAGCTGCAGCAGATTCACGCGGTTTGTATCATTCGAGAGGCTGTATCGACGAGATTTTATAATCTGTCTGGTGGTTGTCAACGGGCTGATTTCCTGGTCTTTTCTTGGTCAATGGTCTTTTTTGCCATGTCCTGTTTGAATTTCTCCTAATGGGGAATATACTTGAAGATATCTTTGGACGGGTTAAGGTGTGACAGCGCGACACATTTAATTAACTATACACTTGTCAATCCACAAGAGTTATAGAGGGAAACTAAGTGCAACGCAGTTTCAAAGCGTTTACTCCTGTGTTGGAAATGCAATTCATCTTTGAACCCGTACATACGCAGTATGCATATAACAAGGTATAATAATGAATCCTGGCACCCACAGAACGGCGGGCCTTTCTTTCTAGCGTTCTGCCCCGCATAAACCTGTAGCTGCTGCTGCCGTACGCCTTTGCAGCGGATTGCAATTACATCCGGCTCAAAGTGGTAGGCAGGTGTTCAATGACACGTTGCAAGATTTATCGTCTGTTGTATATATATGGTTCTGTACAAACAATGCAATGGGGTTGATGCACGTTCAACTTCTGTCTAGGCCACGTAACGTTTTGCTCGATTTAGTGGATGCTGCCGCGTATTCACCAAAGGGTCTTCTAATTCTAAATCGGGACGAGTGTACCGATGCTAAGCAATACATTTTAAAAACGAAACTTCATTGCATAACAAACTGAGAACCAATCAACGACCAGATTGGTATCGTTGTCTCATCTAATTTGCATATTAAGTTCGTGAAGGATGTCATTCTGAACAATTGCTTATTGTTGTGTCATGCATAAGTCATCCAGTGCACGAATGTCCAATGACTCTGTCGTCATTTTCTCAAGTTTCATTCGAAATCATTGGAAATCTAGAAGCTCGTTGGCTGTCTCTTCGCGTACGTCTCTCTAGACGAAAGAAAAAAAAAATCATGTTCGAGTGAGTCCGGTTTTCCAGGTCGAGTTATTTCCAACGGCTCAGAAATAATCCTCAGGATCGATTGTCATGTTTCGCATCAAACATAAAAATAGAGCAAGGGAGTGAAATAAGTAAAAAGAAAAAGAAGAAAGAAAAGTCAAAAATGAAACTGAAAATACTACACGAAAAGGGCAAAAAAAAAAAAGGAGACGTTTGTTTTCGAGAAACGTTGGTTGTCTGCACATGCCACAAAATTCATCGTCTAAGTGTGAAACAGAAGATGAAATTCCCTCTCTATACTACATCCATAGAAAGAGCGCCGGATGAAGAGTGAACCCTTTTTCTTTTTCTTCTCCATATTGCCTCGTGGAAGCGGACGGAAAGGATGCCAAGATATAACCCCCTCCTCTATTGTGGCTGCTTCTCCCTGAGGAAGGCACTTTGCTTCCATATCATTCCCGGCTGTAAAAGAAAAGCATTGTGCTCGCGGAGAACAAAGTTGATATCAGTCCCCGGGGATATCGTCCCGTTTTTGGCTCGTGCGAGGTTGTGGAAAGCCGCCCATTGACACCAGCGATAACCCTACAAGGAGTAGCCCTGTCTTAGTTGATGGCATTATTTCTTTAACTGACGTTAGGATACGTCAGGGTTCTTTCGAGACGTGTGGACGTCTGTTGAGATTGCTGTTACGGCTGTGCCATAAAGCGAGTTCACGTTATTTTTTTTTTATTTTTTTTTCGCAAACGTGCTGTAAGGAGAACTTTTTAGTAATTTCTTCGCCCATCAAACAGCCATTTTTCTGATACAAAAGGACCACCTGAGAGCGACTAACAACGTGTTCCTATCACACGTGTACATCATCCGTGCACGCTCCAGGTCCATGCAGTGGTGGAAAGCACTTCAAACGGTTTTCGCCCTCCCTCACGGTTTCTATGAAGCACAGTCTATCGTACAACTGAGCCGAAATCGCAAGGGGACGGCACGTTTTCCAAATATTTTCATAATCAATGCCATCTTAAAAATTATCGCCGAAGGGCCGAGACGATCAATGCGCTGCACGTCGTCCGCGCTCGCCTGTCTGCTATATGATTATGAGTTGCCAGGCAGTTCCATATTTCATAATAACAGGCTCTTTGTTCTCTAGGACAGCAACCGTATTTCTTGCAGTACATTGATCGCGACTGCTGTGTAAAAAAAAAAAAAAAAAAAGATCAAGAAGAAAATGAGATACAAAATAGCAGAAAGTCATGGCTTTCGCAAGGACGGACGTCTCGCAACTCTCGTGCAAGATAGCCCTCTGCCTTTTTGCGGGCTCATCGCGTATCGACTACATTCACGGTTAAATGGAGAAATTAGAGAGATTTATCGGAGGTGCGAACAGCTGAAATCATACTGAAGAGCAGCCCTGACGATGGCGACGCGTCTTTCCCGTTCTA
>JARGYV010105880.1:0-15896 GCA_029532675.1 Ornithodoros moubata | reverse complement strand
ATGGGTGAACATGGCGTCAGACACCTAGGTCTGGATCCGGCCTCGCCCCGTTACAAGGGTCTCCCTCCGGAAAGGAGACTGTCCAAAGCAGACGCTCAGTTCGTGGACGTTATTCACACAGATATCACGGGAATGGTACCCTTTGGTGGTTTCGGTAAGCTCTTGACTATGCTGGTCAAATTGGTCGTGGGTATGAAGAGGTTCCTTTCGGGGTAGGGATGAAGGAACCCATCGGCCACGTTGACTTCTATCCGAACGGGGGAGACAAGCAGCCAAATTGCTCACGTAAGTGAGGATCCGTGTATGCTTCGTCTGCCTATCGCTGTCACGTAAACGATTACAGGTGCAGACGTGCTATGCGAGCATCTGCGTTCGTACGATTACTACCTGGAGAGCATCAGCCGTGCGGGGACCTGCACCATGGTGGGCTTCGTGTGCTCTGATTGGGAGTCCTTCCAGGAAGGCCACTGCACCGACTGTGGCCCTCGGGACGAACGGTGCCTGCTGTTTGGTGAAGGTGCCGCGGAAAAAAGTGCCCTGCACGACAGGACAAAGTCTGTCACCGTTTACCTGAGGACGGGAGGATATTACCCTTACTGCTGTATGTGCGAACATCTACGGTTGTTGCCATATAGCGAAGTGCTGCGGTGGAGTGTGTACATAGTGAAGATTCTGTCGTAACATTAAAGCATCAAAATTTTTATTAGCCTGTAGGCACAAATGAAAAGGTTAAGCTTGAATGTCCAGTGTAGTACACCTCTTATCACGTCATCTTATCCGCAATCATTGTTTCGCTTTATCTGGTGCTCATGGTAGGCGAGCACGCTGCGTGAACAAGGCCGGGAGTTGATTTGAGAGAGGAGAAGTATCCACAAGGTTTTGGAATGGCGATTTCTCACCGGCAGGATGCTCGCTGTATCAGAGCGTCGCGAAATGCCCTTGATGCCTATTGAGCGGGCCCAGCAATAACGTATGAGATGCTATATCGTGGCGGCAAAAGTTGGCCAGCCTTCGTGCCTGGGGCTGTTCGTTATCGAGCGTGAATGAACGTATTTGGACATTAGGATCATCAGAAGGTTGCTTACTTTGCTTTGTTACCTCGAGAATCACATATACATGATATATCGTATATACATGACAGCTGCAATATTGTGCGCAGTGTACCACTACCAGGTAAGATTAGAAGTGATCGCGGACCTGACCAGCAGGCAAGCCCTACGCAACGGATCTCTCACCCTCACCATCGGTCCCAAGGTCGCTGTAGAGATTCCTCTCCGGCCAATGTACGTACACTGCTCACGCATAGACCTGGCTAAAAGATGTTGGTGCTGCAGAGTCGGATTCAAATCCCTGGTGCAAAGCTATACCAAGTTGGTCACTTCGTTGGAGCCCCTGGACCACGTGAGCGAAATGGCCATCACCAAAATGGTGGATTTGACCAGCCTGGAGTCCCTCGTTAACTTCGTTTATATGAAGCCCCTAAACTATGCTAGTCACAGGTATGCGCTTCCTTCCGAAGTCTGAAAAATGACGTCGACGGGAGAAGACCAAAAAGACGGGACGCTATTTTCTGTTGCAGAGAGCAAGTGGTGCGCTCAAAGCTGTTCTGTCCCGTCGGAATAGGTGTTGTACAGAAGGCTCTTTCTGTTCTGAAGCTGGCAGCCTGCACGTCAGCGTAATGTTTTCAATAAAGATTTTTTTTTGTTCTTCTGTTATCACAATTGTTTTCTTCTTGTTCATAGGCATCGACACTCGGGAGGAACGCAATGGCCTCTTCTGTTCCCACAATTATTTGGGGTGCACGCACACGTCTTATTTCTTAGGGCGACGTGACCGACACGCTGTTCTATATATATATAATTATCTAGAAAGTCTCAAAGGCCAGAAACCATTAGATGTGGTATAGCAAAGCAGCGATATTAACGTGAACGTCGGAAAATTAGCAGAACTACTACTGAAAAGGTCAGAAACGCTCGTCAAATACTCGCGTGAGGGGTCCATGGCGAAGAAAAGGATCTCGTGCTACCCGTGACCTGCTACCGGCAAAACGTATTAGCGGAGGTGACCAAACTCGTTTGAAAGCAACTACTATGAACGCAACGTCTGGAGATGGTTCACAAAGGATTCAAGAGGCAAGCATGCTAGCTTGTTTGCTCACGCTGTTATGGTAGAAGATGTCTGAATGTACTTCTGCTTCTGCAGGGGATGTGTAGCGAAGATCATTTGACACAAATATCCCGCTTCTGCCAAAAACTATGGGAAGAGCGTCCCATGACCGACGTGGAGGTCCACGTCGAGACGCGTGTCTTTCCGGCTCACAAGTTCATCCTCACCTGCCACTCGCCGTATTTTCTCAAACTTCTGCTCAAGACGAAGCCAGAAATGTTAAAGGTGTGCAATCAGACCAACGCCTTCATCTTGAAAGATCACGCGCGATTTACAGGTTCAACTGAACGGAATCACTCACGGTTCCTTCCAAGTATTGCTAAAGTACATGTACACGGGACGCTTGGAACTGACCTGTCAGAACATCGTCGATGTCTTCCAGGCGGCGAAGCATCTGCAGATGAAAAACATTAAAGAGAAATGTGCGGAGGTAAGAAACAAAATTTGGTGGCCGAATGCGCTGCGTCGTTTCAGTCGGGCCCTTCCATGTTTCAGGTGCTGACAACGTCTCCAGACGAGCCACTGCGTGCACTTTTCGTGTACGTATCGGGAAAAAAGCTGGGGACCACGGCAGCTTGGCAGAATGCCTACAAGACCATCCTGCACCACTTCCAGGAGGTGATGCATTACCCCGAGTTCATACAGCTTGATCTGGAACACGTCTCCGAGATCCTCAGTGCCGATGTCATTCAGGCGCGCAGGTATTAATGGCTGTGCTGAGTACTAGGGTATACTTGGAGGAATTAATCAGAAATTTTCACCCAACAGCGAATGCGAGTTATTCTGGTGGGCTCTGAAGTGGCTGAACGCCGATTGGGGTCATCGCGAGTCCGATGCAGTGCAGCTGCTCAAGTGCATTCGCTTCTCTGCGATGCAGATGAAGGAGGTCGTCGCTTGTTTCCATCCACCGATTTTGCCACAGGTCATCGATATACCGCAAGTGCGCGAAATGTTGAACAACGCAGTCTGGTGAGCACATTTTGGATACGGCGTTCTCATTCTTCAGATTCGTCATGTAGGCACACTCTTTTCCAGCTACATATCGGCGAAACAAGTGGGCCAAGAGAAAAAGTTCAAGCAGTATACGCACTCGCCGCGTCAGTTCTTGGACACAAATTCTCCATACACGGTAAATGGGTTGCACGTATGTCTTGTGATGTAAAATAGCCAATTTCCCGCCAGAGGGAGCAGGGCATGGGAGACACGGCGAGCAGTGTCATGGGAGCATCGTCAGTACGCTCGCCATCTCCGGAGGGAGAAGTCGTAGAAAGCAGTCATCGACAACTGGTGAGCGCGTGTCGGCAAATATACACGTTAAATAACAATCCGTCTGCTTGAAGCAGCTGGTCCACCAACGTTATCTGTGCTTTCATATCGGCTAAACGACGTGCCTGCTCGTAGTGTCTAACCTAGCCCGTCTTTTTAGATTCCTGTTAGTGAAGCTGACACCGAGGAAGTGGTGACATCCGATCCAGTCCTGTATCAGTTAATACAGGATCTGACGCCGTCGCCTGTTGAATGGGAACAGTATAGGGCTAAGACCCTGCCCAACAATTTCCGCTTGCGCCATGGGGAGAACGGATGCTTCCTTATTGGTGGCATGGATACAGACTTTCCTCACCAGCTTTCCACAGGTATTCGAGGGCCACTGAACAGAGACAGAGTATCGTCACTGTTGTCGATGTCCCTCAGGGTGTGTCGTCCTTGCCTACCAAGAATCCTCCGACCGGTGGCAGCGAGTAGCTATGATGCCTGAACCAAGGCACCACCACGGGGGTGCCATAATAGACGACAACGTCTACATCGTCGGTAAATACCTTGAGCGTTTCTTAGCTAAGCGCTGTAGTTACAGAGACAATCGCATTGCAGGTGGCTACACCACACGTCGGACGCTGGCCGGAAAGTGGAACCCCTTGTCCAGCTGCGTTTCTTACAATGTGGTCAAACAGGAGTGGACTAGTATGGCTGACTTGCGTCACGGCAGAGTTTATCACGGCGTTAGCTCCGTCGCAGGAAAACTATTCGTCGTCGGGGGTAAAGACCGTCGAGGCAGGTGTGGGATAACTCGCCCCATTCTTCTACCCGCCATAGAGAGTATACTGGTTTTGTCTCAGAATTATAGGCGCCTTGGAATGCTGGGACCCATGCACTGGACGCTGGCAATATATTGGCGACCCTCCTGGTCTTACGCCACGCATGGCTTCAGCCGTTGCAGCCACAGAGTCTCGCCTGTGGCTGTGCGGAGGAATCACTCAGATCAGTTCTGACCTGTACGCTATTTCGGATGTCGACTGTTACGACGTCCCCTCCAACAGGTGCACTTTAGAGGCTACTCCGTCTCATGAGCGATGTACAAAAGTGTCTCCACTTTGTTTTGTCAGGTGCATTCCTGGGCCTCGCCTGCCGTTCCCGTGCTGCTTCGCAGCTGTGACAGCTCTGGACGACGATTCTCTATTGCACGTGGGCGGCATTTCGCTTACGCGCCATCGGGATCAGTGGGCGTTCCGAAGCCGATCTGACGTCTTGCTCGGTAGGCCAGGTCTTCCATGGGAGCCTATGGCCTCCTTGCGGGAGCCACGACATGGTGCTTCCATATGTTGCACATGGGGTCAGTTCTTAGACATTGCATTCTTACATGCCCTTCAATGGACATAGCGCATACTGATAACTGTGTGTGATAGCCCGCCTTTCTTTTCTTTTGCTGCATATAGAAGGAAGCGTGTTCATGGCAGGTGGGATGTCTACCTCCAGGAGACGTCCTCCCGCTGAGCTCTGGACTGCTACGGGTCCAGAGTGGAGTTTCCGCGGGACATCCGCTCTTCCTGGCCCATTAGCGGGGACGTTGCTTTTACCGCTTCCACATTGACTGACCATTCTGTTTGAAGGGCGTTGTCCGATTCGGCACAACCGTGTGCTCCGGATAGTCCACCAATAGTGCCAAGCGTTCATATTCTGAACGCTGCTCTGATGTGTATTTGAAATTGTATAGCAGTAGTAAAGCACGTAACCTTGATCACGAGGCTAATGTTATTCACCAGTTATCGTTGATCGCATGAATTAGCTTGCTTTAACATGACTATATATACGGCGTACTTTGTTTATTGATCCCCGAGGATCGCTGCTGTCTGCTTTTGCTTCAGTCTATCACTAGCGCAATATTTCTGCGGCGGCTTCGCACAACGTAATTCAATGCTCGATCCATGGGGACAGGTCATCCATACTGTCACTTTATTCCTCTTTCTCTCTTACACAGTCATACGACAACGGCATCAGATGGACAATTAAGATGAAAGTGCGCTGCGTCCTTCTTACGTAGCAAGATTGAGCAACAGATCTCGACCGAATACCATATAGCGGGTGCCCCCCTGTCCCACTTATGCCAAGGGGCGCCGCCCACCGGTTTTCACTCTCGTGTTGAATCGGGAATATTTCACTTCGCGTCATGCGGTGAAGATGGCTTTAGTATAGCACTACAACCCTAAAATTTGCCTCATAGTTGAAAACACAGTTTCGCGCTGAAGTCGCTGCTCTAGTATATAACATCATCGGCTGTGGCGTAAACAGTGAGAGGTCTATTACGACGTTGCAAGTTCTTCGTTTCGTCGAACTATATAAGAGCCTGGCCTCGAAGAAATGGAAACAGCGCCATACACGGGAGAGGCCGCAAATTGAATTTCATCCGCCGTTTGCCTCGGAGAAATGAATGATGCACAAACTTCGCCAGAGCGCGCCATTGGATTCTGAATAAAAGATTAACCGGCGGAAAACACGGGAGGTCTTCCGGGCCGCTGTGCGCAAGTCTATACGCTCATATAAACGGCAGAGGCGAGGGATAATCACGTAGTAACATGGTAAATTATATATATTGCGTTGTGAGACATATGGGTGTGAGCTACTTCATATCTAAAACGGGTTATGTGGGAGCGCTGGGCGTGGACGACCCTGTCTAAACTTTTGTACCATATAGCCGGTGCATTAAAAGGTGGTAATCAATCAATAAATATACGCCGTACTGTAACCCTACAAGACATCCGCAACATGTGTACAAGTTCCGTATTGTTGCAGGACTGCATGGTACGATGGACCTAGCCGTCCTTCATCAGGTGCTGTATCTCGATGTATGCACTTAGCTGGAATACAAACAAATAACTAACGTATAAGCGTGTGGACGTTGTGGTTAACTGTTTAACGTCGAACTTCAAAGCTATTGTAAATTTGACTAGCTCTGGCTATGGCTCTGATTTTGGATTGCTTCTCGTTTCACTTCTCTAGAAATGGCTCTGTCTGCTTCAGACTTTCATTCTCCTAGTCTCACATTCCTCCAGCATGGCGTGGGTCTCCCCTCCACTTGCAGAACCACACGCAGAACACTTACGGTCGCGATAGATGATGAAATCATTTTTAAAAGAAAACCAGACAGCTGCGGAGCCTATTCTATAGACAATAGAAAAAGATCAATATTTGGAGGAAACTCTCTTGGAACCCCGAGATTCGGGTGCCAGGTGTTGGCAGCGTTCACCCGGTGATTGCATGCGGTTTCCTCGCTTATACCGTACGCCCACATCAAATCTCGAACAACACGAAAAATGGATATGTTTTCAATATATTGGCCTGCGTAATATAAAATCATTCCTCTCTGTCACTGCGTCGAAAAGCAAGGCATCATGTACGATTTCAAGGAAAGTGCCCAGACGCATTGTAGGAAATTTTTATCGGCGAAACAGCTTTGTCATGATTCCGAACTAAAGACATCCCACGCGAGTGCGGTGTTCTACGTGATTTACCAGTAACTATCACGGGGACGGTAGGAGAGCGCTCCATGGAAGAACTTATGTAGCGCCCTTCTACCTCGACACGACGAATGACGACAATGAGGCAGGCAGGGAAGCCCGTAGCATCGCGATTCCTTCCCTTCCAAGACGGCCTACGTCGCGAACCGCAATCTGTTCCAGCATTCCTTTGGACTCCCAACTATTTGTCCAAGTATACCACACTCACGGAATGCTGCGCGACTGCCGAGAAATTATTCTAAGCATTGCTACGCGAAAGTTGCATCCCAAGTCAATATACATGCAAATGTTTGTCGGGAAACAAACAGTGGGCTACTCTTTGTGAAATGTTGACAATGGGGAACACAGTGACATTCCGAACGTCGGAAGACAGCCTGCTTTACGATGTTCTCTTCTATATCCATAAATCTCGAGGAGGCTGGAATGTGCTGTTAGCCGAGCCTTGATGCATTTTTAATGGTGGCATCACAGCTGCCGTGGGAGAATGTCGCCGATTTGTGCGTCACCGTTACGAATATATGCCACTTAGTGAAGCGTGTCTTTTGTGTCCTGCGTAAATCGCTTTCTATTATTTATCCCCATCTTTTCGCGTATGCTGAAAGATCAGGAAGAAAGCTCTAAAAAAAAAGGACGTTCCGTCGTAGAGAAATTCATCAGTCGAGTTTCGTGGGGAATAACTGCCATGTGTGTTGTGTACGTGCGAGTGTTTGGTGACTAACGGTAAGTTTATCGTAGTGTTTACAGCATCATGCAGTGTAGTGCGGTAATTGTGTGCCGTGCACCACTTATTTCGTGCTTATTTGCGTATGCAGCGGTGTTGGTGAGGCATCTAAAGAAAGGCAACATGGCGATTGATGCAGGGGGAAGATTCTGTACCTGGGTAGCCTTCCAAAGGAACTGCGCGGCCATACGCTTTTAATCGTAAGGAGGAAACCATGGAGAAGCCAATTAAAGCGCGACCAGCAGTATATAGGATGGGACCTCAAAGCCAGCAGGCGTAAGTCCCCCTTTTTTTTTTTTTTGCACTTA
Source organism: Ornithodoros moubata (assembly GCA_029532675.1). Classification (NCBI taxonomy): domain Eukaryota; kingdom Metazoa; phylum Arthropoda; class Arachnida; order Ixodida; family Argasidae; genus Ornithodoros; species Ornithodoros moubata. The sequence goes on along the minus strand of JARGYV010105880.1, from coordinate 7,911 downwards.
CGCAGTTACGTTGACTGTTATGAAAATGTCCAGTTCTTTCCTGAGTCCCAGAAATCAATCATTTCGAATCGCGCTCAACTCTCAGACGCGGTCAGGTCTGTATTTAGAATCACTTTTCTGTTTGTCTGCCCCAGCCACGGAATCGCCAAAGGGTCTTCCCCTCTTGAGATCAGGAAAAGCAAAGCGTCCAGTAAATAACGTGATTCGTAGAAGGCATCTGTCACCAGCGATCAGTCACTGATAATGACGCGCTTGTGGGTCATGCTCCTTTCACTTTGTGTCGATTGAAGCATAACTCAGGCTGGGGCAACCGTTCCGCGCACGCGTTATTTTCAGCAGGCACGCTTCTGCTAGCGACAGAAATTGGGCTGTCAACAGTCTTCCGCAATGCTAGCAACACGTGGTTTTACGCACGGCAGTATGCTAAGCGTCGGAATAATTCCGTCTCAAATCGAGCCTCCCCACATAAGACGTGGGCGGTGACAGTCAATCGTTGTTCAGAATTAAGCAGTTGTGACAGTTTGATAAACACGCCTCTGTGTGCCATAGTCATGTTGTACCGCACCCCAGAATATCGAGGGCAAAAGAAGCGTTTTTCTACGGGCCGCCATTGCCGAGATATAGTCATGTGACGCAGTGACGTCACAACCGTGCACGTCGCCGACCTACGTTCATGTGTGACGCCAGCAGACGACAAGCCTCCATATGACGAAAGCGCACAAAATAACTTGATAAATGGCAACAGCCCGCTTCTAATCTACCATTACCCACGATAATCCGTGGCCAAACGCCACCGTCGCCGTTGGCCAGACAGGTGAAGGAAGAAGAAGAAGAAGAAACCTCCATATCCGCCATGAACTACGGTACCTCCAGCCGAGGATGCCCACGCGTCTTTGTTATAATTAGAGTAAACCGAAAACTATTTAACAACCGTCCGCATATGGAGAAAGACGAGCACCAGGCCTCTACGCAACGGCCATGTACACTATAGACATGAGCTTCCGATGCATAGAAGACAGAGAGGTCCATAATGCCCAATGATGTTATGGAAGGAGAGCGTGGGATTGATTGAAAGCAGGAAACCGCGTCAGGAGTGCATATCAGGTATCCTTCATTACGATCACTTGCAAGCTTGCAACGCAGAATAGGCTCAATGTCTTCACAAATGGTCTCATGTACCGTCTCTAAATATTTTCCCGTAATTTGTAAGCTTACACTAAAATGGGTTCGGCATTGGTTTCAGTGGTTTCATATTCATCCCGCTTGGTCCCATTACATCTCTTCTCTTCTTTTTACCCACGTATAATGCTTTTTGCGTGATTTTGCCCCTACTGCGGAGGGATTCTTATCTTTTGCTCCAGAGCATGTTGGTTTTCAGGTTTGTTGAATATTTTATTGAAATATCGGTCTAATATATTATACGTCTTGTTTCTGTTATGCTTTTTTTTAAGTTTAGTCATTGAATTACGTTTTCACGTAGGTAATATTTTGTTTGGAACGAAAGTATATGCGCTCTTCAGGAATAAACAAAATGACCGATGGCATTTCTACGATAATTAATGTGTTCCTCAGGCTTCCTCAGTGTGCGTTACCTGTTGCCGAGTGCGCTGCGCAAACAGTACAGAAAATTGAAAAACGTAGAATACGCAAACTCGTTGGTGAAAACAAAAGACATAATCAGAAACGAGACAAGGAGACAGATAACGAATTTATGATTTGTTACAGCTTACACCAAAAAGCACCACCAAGCGCCTTGTGGTGTCTTCACTTGATTCGTGCGTTTTCTGCGCTGAAGCTTCCTCGCAGCATGTGATGATGACGATGATAGTTCAATTTTTTCATGGCGTATGTAAATGAACTACATCGAAATATATGCATAAAGTAGCCCCATTGACTGCTCTATCTTTGTACAACCTCCCCATCTTGGATAACGTTTTCGCTGGAGGAGAGCTTTTTTATTTTCGTTTTATTATTACCATAATTTTTATTTCTTCAAATCTGCTTTTTTTTACGAGCACATGCTTTTCTGAAACACTGTATACCCACCCCGTTAAATAACGAATTGATTAGTGGCGTGCATCTTCTTATGACACGTGGCGCAACTACATTAGTGTCTCTGCAGTATTTAATCAACAGCAAGCCTAGAGTAGATGAGCTTTCAAGCAACAAGCTCTTGAAGATGGCCCATATTTTAACTTCCTCGGTAAATATACTCTCTCATATACGGCGCACCAAGACCTTCTTTTACGTCCCAAAGAGGAAAGCTATCTGCAGAGCCCTAAGAGCGTATACGTATGAGGCAGGACGATAACTCTGCAGACGAGAGGAACATCTCGGCTGTTTACTGCCAGACTTTTAGTTTTGATGCAATGCAGCAACTGTCAGCCCTAAACCGCTTTTCCTCTCCTCCGTCGATTCCACCACCAGCACCACCAGCGGGGTCTTCCACCAGCGCTTGTGGCTCCCCCTCGCGTGTGACAGGAAAGTGATTTGCGAAGAGCGTTATGAATGCTAGGAATCTCAATATACTTCCATCTCGATGCAGCGATAAAAAAGAACGTAAATAAGAACCTTATCAGGACGCCGCATACGGGTCCCCTCTCCTTTTCTTTATATTCCTCACTTTCTGACGTCTCCAAATTCCACTTCCTTTTTTTCTCGTGGGACATTTCGGGGCCTTCCTCGCAGCCAACCTGGAATCGCAGGAAACTCACAAGATTGATAAGGCTTCAGCTCTACGTACTCGACGCTAATGGCACGGATCCGAGGAAAGCTATAGCAAAAGCTGTCCACAGAGAAACTTACACTCGAAAACAAAACTGCACAGCACTGCAGTGAGGACGAATTTCTGTTTGAGGTGATATCGTTGGCTGACTGGTGATAAATGGTAGGAGTCCACCTATTTATTACGATATCATTTTATGTGTTGATTGGTCCTCGACGTGTCATGCGGCGAAGTTTTGTTTTAGAGCGTGCCTCCATCACGTGAAGCATGCGACCGTGTACGGTGGCAGTTGTACACTCTTATGCGCTGCATAAGTGTCACAAAAAAGGCGTACGCCCACCGTTTCCAGCAAATGGGGTCAGGAAAAGGTATCATTCGGAATGGCGATTGGTCATCGTCGTGTTATGCGGTGAAGTTCTGTTTTAAGAGTGTAGTGAATTTAGCCACCCTCGAAAGACTGCGTCTTTTACTCCCATTGTTCGAAAACGTAGAAAGTGCAATTTTCTGTCCCCGAAAAAAAAAGAAAAAAAAGTAATTACACATAAAGAGAAATACGCTCTAGAAAGCGAAGGGAAATAAGCAAAACAAGTAACACTGGAGCGAAAACGTAACGTTGAAAACAATGCTCGACGACCTCCGAGTGTCGACCGTTCCAGAACTCTTTATTCTTTGCTGCTGTCTCTCATCAAATTACAATTTTCGAGAGAAATGAAAGAAAACGTACGAGAAAGAGTGAAAGAAGAGAGAGAGAGAAAAAAAGGCTAAAAAATGACGAGGCCGAGAAATAGGCAAGGAAAAGCGGCGAGCCATGTCAGAAGTCATTCTGTTTTATGGCTCAAGAGTTGCAGCGCACTCTGGCGAGGGAAAATAAACGATGCCATTCGTGCAAAGTATGCTGCCATTGTGCAACATCCACTCCACGACTTACAAGCGGATGGCTTTCGTTAACAGTCCTTTGAAATATGGACGGATTTTCGAGGGCTGTTTAGTCCAGGTGTAGTGTAATAAAGCCCTTATATACTGCACTCCTGCCTCTTAAGGTATGCACTTTTCTCTCTCTCTCTATTTCTTTACTTTCCCTTTCTTTCTGTTTGTTTGTTTCGCCGTTGAATGTGGTGTTACGGGATGTTTCTTACGAGCTTGAACGTCCGTTTATCTTGAGAAAATGTTTCCTTCTTTTTTTAACGACGCATCTCCGAAATGACGCCATAATGACCATGACGCCGTTCCCAGAAGCAAATGGAGGCGAAACTGGGCTGAAATGTTGTCGGTGGCTGAAGCCTACAATGCTCTACAGGTTCCCTCGTGGCGGCCAGAATGAACGAATTCTCCTGCTTGCACACAAGCACTTCGAGAGCCTACACACATTTATAAGATTTATAAGTTTCTCGACGCGATATACGGCTCACTTCAGGAAAGAAAGTATTGTGAGTCCCAGTACACCTGAAGTTTCTGTGTATTGGCGCAGAGACCCACACAAGAGACAAGGAATTGTAGGAAAAAAATTGGGTCACACATGGCATACGCACAACAGAATGACGTCATAACAATTGATTGCTGTGTCCCAGCTTGAAACCTATCATGATTGTACGGGTGTCACAAGAGAATGATTGGACGTAAAAGACGTGAGACGACTGGCTCTCCTTTTGCTTTAGGACGAATATGTTTTCAGTGTGAACAGTACACTGTAAAAACAGAACTTCACCGCATAAGGTATCATTCGGAATAGCGATTGGTCATCGCCGTGTTATGCGGTGAAGTTCTGTTTTTACAGTGTAGAAAAGGAAAGGAGAGCGTGCGTTTTAAAAACTAGCATGCAGGAAATACTTATTGAAAGTAGCATGCCATAGGGCTTAGATACCATTAGAGGTGAATTCCGCTCTGCGATGGCCATAATGGCGACACCGACCTCCACGGACCTCCACTGCAGCTGCGGGTGTTTTCTTTTCTTTTCTTTTTATAAGGCATATGCTGGACGGGAGTTCCTCGCCACTTTCGTTATGCGGGCACATTAAAAGAACATCAAGGTGACCGAGGACAACAAGATCAAAGCGAACACGATATTACTTCTGTCGTTATGGCCTTCTTTTGGTGAGACGATGTGGGATGAGTTCATGAAAACAAAGGCAGCACAGATTGCAAAGAAAGTGAAGTATACTGTACATAAAGAGGGTATTTTTTCATGCGCGCCGACCGCTTTGTTTGTATGGTTATTTATTGAGCTATAAAGTTCCGAATGCGGAGCAGTCGAGGTCCACGTTTGATTTTTCGCGCATCTGATATAGCAAAGGAACTAGAAATATGGTCTGTTATAGAAGATGCTGCAATGGATAGGAAATTGTGAACTGATGACTACCGATAACCGTTTGCAGTGCAGCACAGCCAATGTTCATCTTGTACAACTTTCGATAACTGCAGTGCGAAAAATACGAACATGCTTGTCTTCGTCAATACTGGGAGTATACTCTCGCACGTCTATAGCAAAGAATAAATGAAGCAGGTTAATAATTGCGATTTCTTCCAATTCTGTTCCTCAATCAGACGGTTGCTTTCTTGTTCTTTCACTTTTGGGGAAACGTGCACTGAACTATCATATGTGCAGCTAAATTGCCTCAGAAAGTTGGCCAAAGGTGGGCGCTGAGGTCGCCTCACTCACGAATACGAATGATTTCGCAAGGTGCACCGTGAAGGTGCGGGAGATAGATCAGGTTTCTACCGACAGAGGGAGCTAAGGCGCAGTGAGCGGCGACGACCAATGAACTGCAGCGACTCATCTCCCCCTGGCGAGCGGAATGTATTCCCTCTAAACTGAAGCAGACGAGCTCTGGATGCATTTCCGCGTCCTTCAAGACGGTCGTAGTATGTTGTGAGATGCCGTTGTGTTCGTACTTTTACTTGTGTGTCTTGCCGTTGCATTTTAGTCGGGCCTGAGCGCAAATGCCACTGCAAGCAGTGCGTTGTGCGCGCATCGTTCCCGACTTCCCGCCAAAGGCAAAGATCGTCTGCTCTGCCGATCGGATGCCTTGTGTGTGTTTGTGATTCCCGTTTCAGTGTGGAACGAGCATCAACAGTGGATTACATAGACGGAATGTGGATTGTAACCGACTGTTTGAGATTCAGCCTAAGATTCGTCTGAATGGTAAGATCTGTCGTGCGTTGTTAGCGACAAACGCTGTGTTGCAAGCGCTCTAGTGTAACGCGACAGTGATCTGGCACACGACAGACGTGCCCACGCATGTCAAAAGAAAAACAAACGTTCGTGTATCAGTCATGCTCTCAAGGTGCGCGTCATCTTTTTGGTTTGTTTTAAATCCTGACTCGTATGCCACAGTCCTGCAAACCTGTGCCTTGGGCAGCGCCTTAGTCTATCCTTTGAACTACGCCACGCTACTTGAAGTCATGTTGTTACGATGCTCACTGTTCCACGCGACATACCTGAGTTAGTTACAAAAAGAAACTTGGGGCTTACACTAAGAAGACGTGTTTTGGACGTACAACAAAGGGGCCGGACGAGCGGTGCGTACCCGTGCCGCTGTCGGTGACGGCAACCTGTTTGAAGGCGGCTCGCCGCCTCCGGACTTGCTAGCTTGCTCGCTTGCTTTTTATCCATACAACCGGTTCTCCGGACATGGCAGCTGCTATTTAGTGTTAAAATTACGGCCGTGTCTCAAACGCTTTACGGCTTTGTACGGTGATATCCTAGTTCTTTAGGGGACTAAGCGGACAAAAGCTTCGGATAGTAGACAATGAATTCACATCCGCGGTCTCAAGCTCCAGCCAGTTTCACAGGGTCTTCTAATGTTCACTGACTGGGTTGATGGTATCGAAATACCGGTGTCTTCGAGTGAAATTTTCACTGCTGCCCAAATATGCCGTCTGTATCAGGCGGTACCGCGTACCACCAAAGGCACAGGCTACCGTGTACCGTTTGTATGGCCATTATTCTGTACCAGGTAAAGCGCGGTGAGCCGAATGACATAGGTGATACAATCATACGTTTATTGTTGCAGGCAATGTTTGTAGGGTCCTGCAAACGGTACGGGGTTCCATTCATTCTCGATATTCTGCGCTTGCTCATATTAATGGTTGCTGGTCGTTCGCAAATTGTACGTGAAACATACGCTTTTCTTACTCGTGTGTCCCATACAGTTTGTGGACGACGATCAGTCAACTCATATGTCAGGACGCACGATACCAATGACAAAGGGATCAGGGGGATCACGCCGTCTCCATGCCGCCACCAAAGCCCACGAAAAGCCATGCATCCGAAATTCGAGCGCACATTACGCAACGGTGTTTTCAGGAGTCCTATAATCGTGAAAGCCACGTAGCACATTGCAGGTACTAACACCAAAAGCTGCTACACCCACTCCACCATTGCAAGTGATTTCATGTCAACAATGTAGTCATCCGCACACTGCCGAGCACATTGTTTTTCCTAACGCCCCTCGCTTTTTGCATCCAGCTTGTGCTCGGACTGCGGTGTCGTGGCTTACACCTATCATGTTACCATGAACTGTGCCTTATACGCCACTGAATGTGAAAGGCTTTGGACCCGGCTAAACAAGATTAACAGGAAGCCATTTACACTGGAAGCAATTTTGGAACCCCTACATCATCACTGTACAACAAACTGTCATCAATACACAGCGCATTATTTTATTTTGTATTTATTTATTTGCCAATACTACAGGCTAACAAGTGCCTATGCAGGAGTGTTACATCACTGGACATACGAAGATAAAGAGCATACGCATAATTAGCCGCGTTATTCTATAAAACAACGCACATCTTCCATAACATACCATATGCTTTAGATAACCACACTCTAAAAACAGAACTTCGCCGCATAACACGGCGATGACCAATCGCTATTCCGAATGATATCTTTTCCTGACCCTATTTGCCGGAAACGGTGAGCGTACGCCTTTTTTGTGACACTTACGCCCGTGTTATGCGGTGAAGTTCTGTTTTTAGAGTGTAAGCTAGCTTTCTGAATTACTCGCAAAATAACAGGTCGGTAGCGGGTTCGAATCATCAACAGACCTTGAAAAAAAAAAAGCTAAGTTTCGTTCGAGTTCTCTAGCACGTCCTATTGCGATATATTTCCCATTAAGTGGCACATCCGTTAGATCAGGGAACGTGGCCCAATTTATGCGGCACAAAGGGATTTGTGGCGCTTGCAA
>JARGYV010105876.1:0-12055 GCA_029532675.1 Ornithodoros moubata | reverse complement strand
CGCACGCACGCACGCACGGAAAAAGGAAAAAGGAAAAAGGAAAAAGGAAAAAGGAAAAAGGAAAAAGGAAAAAGGAAAAAGGAAAAAGGAAAAAGGAAAAAGGAAAAAGGAAAAAGGATCATGCTGCCCATCTTGGAGCTTGCAACTTTATGCTTTTGTACCTTCCCTTCTTGAAATCATGCTTTGCCTCCATAGTGGAGCCTCTTCAGAACATTTTCTTTTCTCAGATATCTATGTGAGGGGTTGGAAGGGGACTACAGGGCAATGCAATTGTGGTGATTATTATTTTACTAATCTACTGAATTATTATTTGCTGCTGAATCATTGTGTTATCGAAAACAAGTGACAGCATGTGTGTAGCAGACAACATAAGCATTCAAACAGTCATTGTATTTCTACTATGTGAGTACCTAAATCTTGCAAAAAAGAAAGAAAGGAAAAAGAAAAGAACGGACAACAGCTTTAAAATATTACAATCAGTAAATTTTCACCTACCTCTGTTCTCAACAAACAGGCTGTCCTTAATCTCGAACGGGTAGTCATGTTTGGTCACATTAATGCCATGATAGGATGACCAGGAAACTTCCACAGAGTGCATGACAGGCGGAACCCCGAACACTTGTACTGCAGCCACAGCACTACCGTCTCTGTGGCGCCCACCATACGATAAAACCACATGTTCCAGTGCAGAAGATGATACGAGTCTTTTTGATAGTCCATGATGCTCTTTGATTTCTACTGCCAGGGCTCCGTTAAACTCAATGCCTCGCCAATGGTGATGTGCTTGGGACTGTAGTATTGGTGAACATGTAATCTCAACATCCGTGTGGTACTCTGTTGGTGCATAAAAATGAAACGATGTTGGATCAAACATGATGCTCTTGTTGTACGCCATATGACAGTGAGAAGATAACCACAGTTAGTGAATACAAAAGGAGATACAAAAAAGGAGAATGGATGCTTTGCTCTGTAGAAATGATACGAACTGCGAGGTGGGAAAGCAGTCTAGCTAAGTTTGTTTTACTACACGGCCCGCTTCCGCCTTAGCCCATGTCATTTACAATTTTTGTTACCTTTCACTTGCAATAACCTACCACAAACTCCACTGCCCAGCTGTCTGTCATTCCATCCAGGGCACTGATCTAAGGATGCCTCCAGCCCGCTGCATTCAGGGCTTGAGTACATAAACTGACGGGAATCATTGTGGCGACGAACCCACCCTGACAATGCACCATCCGAGAATCCTAGTTGTCGACATGCAACATTAGCATCGTTTCCTGTCCAGCTGAAATGCAAAGATAGATTTTCATGTTTCTTGTGCATGAATACGGATGCAAATCCACATGATTATGCTTTGTGCAGGCTCAGTTAGAGTGATCCTATTGGAAAGCAAAATGAAAAAGTGTTTAATCTATACTTTTAACACTGTATTTGCAATGTAAACTGTTCCTGCAGTGATTCCATGTTCTAAGTGCTCCCGGTGTGTTTCCCTTTTTCTATTATACATACGGTTTAAAAGTTAGTGCTTCACCTGATTTTCTTCTCTGTGTCTGTATTTTCCTTGCTACTCCATCTTGTCGAACCACCTGCTTCAATGTCTACCAATATGGGTTTTTGCCTCAGCCACAGCACAATGTGATTTTTTTAAATAAATTTATCCAGTTACATAGTTTATTGGCAGTTAAGGCCTAAGAATTACTCACTGTCCATAGTTGTGGCTAGCCTTCAATTAACTATAGTGTGCACATGCATCATGCCACCCCATAGTGAACCCGGACCAGAGGAACAGGAAAAAATTCTGGGTCTGATCCCTTCTAGAGGATATTGAATACTTACTTCTTTGAGCTACTGCACACTGACCACCACCGGTCATGATAAAGAAGCTGCAGCCTGCCTGTGAGTATCGTCTGGCCATCCACCAACCTCAGAGGGGGCCACTCTACAGAAGACTCGCGGTGAACCGCTACACCTCGATCAGAGTCTTTTTCATTATTTTCGGGCGGATTCAAAGCTGTCAGCATTATCTGCTTCTCTGATGTACCCTGAAATAAATATCATTATATGTAAGCACAGACATAACATAAGATACCAGACACTATAGTCAGTAACAAGGCATGTAATACACTTAACTCCTGCCATGAAGAATCACTCTGTGAACAAAAGATGTGGTGCAGGAAGCATACTAGTTACCCATTGTAGGCATGTACATGTACCACAAATTAGTGGGCGCTCTTGTTGTAGATGTTAAGCTGACACTAACAACAGTTCGTTGATCAGGACTACATCTTGGATGGTGGCTGCATGACCTGCAGGACAACCTGTTATCGTAGAAGTGCTGAATTGAGAATTAAGCTGGGCATTTTTCATAGTATGTTGACTAGAATGCGGATCACAAGACGGGACCTACTCCTGGAAATAGTAAAACCTTCTAAATGGCACAAACTTCACAGGTTGCCGGCAACCAGTACTCACTAGTCCCCAAACTTTTGACAACACTGTTCACTTTAAGCAAACAGTTATTCCTCTCTTCTCTTTTCTCTACATCATTCTTCTCTTATTGTTTATTTATTTCTTCTTATTTTTCAGCTATGGCTTGTAGTATGCATATAAATGCAGTTGGATGACAATGGGTGCGGTTACAAGTGGGTATCCTCGTGGGAGAACAAGAAAACGAGAAAATACTCACTCTCCCATCCCAGATACTGAGCTGAAGTGAGGTGAAGGAAAATATCTCAGAGGGAGAATGAGGCAAAGTGAGGCAGGGACACTTCCCAGGAGAAGGCATTAAGGTGAAGTGAGAAAATTTTTCAGAGAAGTAGGGTGAAGCGAGAAGTACAATTGAAAAATGACACTACATTGAACAGCACGCTGCACCATAATCCAAAGTTTTGTTCTTGCTGCTGTATCCTCAAAGCGCAATTAAAAATCATTTTGGTCTCCCTTATTAGCTTATCATCCCATAGCACTCACAACAGAAACTCCTACAGTGCTTCCATCACGAACCTGCTTCTGGTCACCACTACAGGTGAACATTACTTTTTTTCTCTGAGATTAGTCTATGACCATGCTCGACGTCTATGTGGCTTCGACAATTTTTCAAAAGACTACATCACTGACGCTGTATCTAAAGCTTAAAGGACCCAAGACAACAAAATTTTCTTGAAGATTTTTTCCTTGAATATTTAAATATGAAAAATATAAAACATTCCTGCAAAGTTTCGCGATGATAGGCCCGGTAATTCCTTTTTAAATTGAATACGCCGTAATGCGCTTTGTAACTCCTCGTCGCCCACCTCGCCCTACTAGAGGGGAGGGGCAGTGACGTCACAAATACTTTGGTACACTCGTCCCCCTGACAGCATGATGTAGTATCACAGTAATGGTTCTTACATAATTTTATCTTACTGTAATTTGTGAAATAATCTTGATGAACTGCTGCTTGTGATCAATATTTAAAGACATGGGCTCTTTATGTTGATGAACCGGGCTACTTAATCACATAAGGTCTACTGGTTTGCAAAGGTGATTCTTGCATTCTAGCCAGCATGGCCACAAATCTATAGCAGGAGCTCTGCAAGTATATGTCATTTCCATTCAGCGAGTATTTCTTACGCAGTTCCAGGAGAATATGGCTCCTGTGGAATAGGCATTCGGCGAGGGAGAAAGCATTTTTGCGGCTGAATTAGAAAACAATAGCAGCGTTTTCAGCGGTGAGAGTGATGTGTGTCACTTATTGCCCTCGAGGATTATACTGTAAATGAAAATCAAACAGTTGACCTTCGAGTTGTCTCGGGCCCTTTAAGCATCTCCTCAACTTGCACTCATTTATGCTGCTATCACAGGAAAAACAAAAAAGCCTCTATAGTACCACGCCCATCCCACTCTGTTCAACCCTGGCCAACTCATGCAAACTCCCGAGAAAAAAACTGGACTTTCCAAAAAGCTACTTCGTCATTATTTGGATCCTTGCCACATCATCAAACTGCCCATAACGATATTTATGGGACTTAATTTATGGCCCTCAGCTCTTTGAAACAGTGGATTTAATTTAATTACATTTGAGCCATCAATTTCACTACCTTGGTGCACACATAATGTTCTGAATGTTGCAAGTGACAGAAAACCATAATTTTTGTGAGGACAAAAAACCTGATAATTGTTTGCAGTCTGTCACATAAAGCACTTCATTGATCATTTGTCTACTTTAGTGCTGTGTTCAATACCAGACGAAATATGCTCGCATGAAAGCAATGTGTTGCATTGAAAATTTATAGCTTCCAGACTACAAAAAATGCACTGCTGTTATGCCAAGTATTTTATCGTTTGTTAATTGAAACAGAATTTCAAAAGATTGCTCTGTCAGAAATGTCACAGATTCCATGTTGAACGTTACTAATGCAAAAATGGCATTATGTGCAGGCAAGGTGGTGGACGAAATCTATACTGCGAAAAGCTTGAGCTTGTGCGTATAAAAAAATTATGAGAAATACTATTCGAGAAGAAAAAACTGCATTGTCCTTAGTAATTATTTTCGTAATTAACTACTTGCTGTTTATATTTGTTTTGTGTGGCATAGAGTAGAAAGCGGTTGTTTTGCTTTTGATCCAACTATCGATTTTGAGGTAATCCACTTGGCTTACAGGGGAGAAGTAATCATATAAAGAACAACCAGAAAGTAGTAATGTGGTATGACAAAGAGCATTCGTGGCTGTAATCTCACGTGGGTGTGAAAGCATGACTCCAATTTGGTTATGAAGGCATATGACACACACATTCTTTCAGGTTGTTCTTTATCTGCCAACAGACTCCTCTTGAATCCAGCGGATGAACACTGAATTGGTAGCAAGAACAAAGAAAGGGAAACCGACCTGCTGCACTGCGCTGCACAAGAAAAATGTAAAATGAAACCAATTATTCACTAAGGTCAATGCAGTTTTTTCCTTGGCGGGTAGCGGAGATCCTCTTCAACATTTTTTTTTTTTCCCTTTCTGAGCTTCATCTGACGTGAATGCTAAAATTTTCCTCTCTCTTGCTCTTGCTCTCTCTTGCTCTTTACCTTTAATTAATGAGCACATGCATATGAGAGACTGACCGGCCATCTATTGACTGGTTTCCTATAGATGCCTACTGAAAAGAAAGGTCTGCACCCTGCACTATAGCAGCAGCCATTTCTGAATGCTCCAGACGGGGATTTGTCAGTAGAAACCCTGTATAGCTTTAGATATAGGTTTGGCTTATAGTAATAGGATGAGTCTTTTCACTTTTAAATGACGTAGTTTACGCGACACAGCGTGCAGCTGTTCACTGAAAAATTAGCTAGAATTTTCTAATTACCGTTTTATTTCGCCTTTCGGGAGAAGTCGTAATTTGTCTTGTCCCACCATGCCCAAGTGACGAAAACCACCATAATTTCATGTGCTTCCCACGACCGCGGGCCACAAAACTATCTGCAATTAAATTGGATGGAAAAAAGGAAAGCCGCCGCAGAAGTGCGTTAAAAAGAAAGTTGCCGCTTGGGTCAGCACGCCACGTGGTCAGAACAGCAGAGCGCGATACTCTCACTCACCCCAGTTTCCGCCCATCGGATTTTCCCGAAAAACGGAGTTTAAAAAGATAATAAACAAATTTAAGTTAATTAATTGTTGGACAATGCAGACATATGTCACACAGAGCATCCACCGGGTCGTATGTGCTGGGTGCAAAAATGATGAAACTGTCATTAGTTCTCACAATATTATTATTTATTTATTTACTTTTTGTGTAGGAAGAACAAAAGGACACTCTGTTTACACACTGACCTATGGCCAGAGGTATACATAATCGTATGGTTGAGCGCTTGATCATGGGTTGAAACGTTATACTTTTGTGTCCATTGAAGTTTCTGTTCACATAGTCTGCGGTTGGTTAAATTACGGTTTGAAATTATAGTAACCGGTTGCATGCGCCCACTACGGCTTCTTTCTCTCACTCTCCCTTTTTTTTTTTTTTTTTTTTGTAGTGGAAAGAGGACGAGGGCATGTCCACTTATTTTAGGGGAATGAACACATAGGTGGAAGTGGAAGGATATTGGTACCATGGAACAAACGTGCCAGTTGCCGCGTCGTCTTTGATTGTTTGTCGGTTCACTCAAGGCACAGGAAAAACTTTTTTTTTTTCGATAATCCATTGATATGCGCTGAAAATGTTAGTGAAACCTAGGCTAGATGGTTATCTATCATTGCGCAAAAAGTTTGCCCTCTTCTGTATTTTCGTGTCAATCAAAATGCGATTTTTTAAATTTTTATCTATTTATTTTTTATATTATTTTTTTACGTTGAAGTTGAGGTGTGTCTCTGCCCAGCGCTGCTCTTTTCCCATTTTATACGAACACACACCTTCAAGATTATCGTGGCGTCCCTCTAAGATTCGAACGCCAACCATTGCCTGCCAGTGCGGACACACAGGCTCATTCACAGCGGTAACAGAAACGCACGATGACATTTTGTGTACGTGCATGTACCGCGCCACATACCCCCGGTATGTGACGCGGAAGAGCCATAATTTCCGAAACGTGTTTCGGCCACGGAAGTAACAAGCTTGGATCGTCTGGATCGTTCTGGACGCACGCCAAAAGCTTTCGCCAGCAAGGAATCTGTAGGTGTTGACAACGTCTATGCACCAGCACTGATGGTGTTAATTGAGAGCGTGACTAATACCCCAGTATCACTAACGCCAGCGTCACACACGCGGGCACTGCGATATGGTTCTTGTTCCAAGATAAAGTACCGTATTTTCCGGTGTATAACGCGCACCGGTGCATAACGCGCAATGTTGCTAAAAGCCTCTGTACTGCTGTCAGTATACACGATAAACCAAGGTATCACGTATGCATAGTCTTTATTTCAAACACATTTAATCGAAAACGTCAAATTCCGACGCAACAGTCACTGCCATAGTGAAGAGGCCAGAATTTGTATGTCAGACACCTGAAGAGGAATTCTGCAGAAAAATATTTTCGTGTATAACGCGCAGGACCTCTCGAGAGCACTTCTTTCCTGTATAACGCGCGCGTTATACACCGGAAAATACGGTACCACGCTCCTTTGGGATCTGTTTTGAAANAAAAAAAAAAAAAAAAAAAAGGCTGTTTGCGAAGTAATTTACCTGTTAAAAGTTGGCCGAGACAAACAAAAAAAAATGATATAAACGCTAGAAAATGATATAATCGCCATGATGATCGCAATGGCATAAAAATAAATGATATAATCGCCAATAAATCATGAAAATTGAAAAACCTGCGGCGTCTTAACAAACTCTATGGCCTATACCTGTGATAATAAGTTGCACAAAACTGGCAGCAGACGATCTTGTCTTCTGCTACGTCTATTGGTACTCTTGCAGGACACATGTCGCCGACCTGCCAGTTTTGTGCGTTTCTACGTTTATTGTTTCATTCACTTTATTTGTGTCTTTCGTTTGTCGTTCTTTATTTCGATTTAACGGTTGCAATGGGCCGAGACGGCTACCCAAGAAACGGCACCAAGTACCGAAATTTCCAACGCAGTTCTTGGAGCATTTAATTGCCCATGGATGTCTGTCCCCAAGGCTGCACATATGTTGAACATTGGCACAGCAACAGCGCACCGCATTCTCAGGGAGAACTCCTTTCATCCCTACAAGCTCCAGGTCGTCCACGCAATAAAGCAAGACGACTGAGCGGCGCGTGCGGTTTTGTACGGATGAAATACAGCCCATCTCTGATAAC
Source organism: Ornithodoros moubata (assembly GCA_029532675.1). Classification (NCBI taxonomy): domain Eukaryota; kingdom Metazoa; phylum Arthropoda; class Arachnida; order Ixodida; family Argasidae; genus Ornithodoros; species Ornithodoros moubata. The sequence continues at coordinate 4,311 of JARGYV010105876.1, read as the reverse complement.
CCAGCTCCCACCGAGTACGACACCATTCTATGATGCCTGCAACAAGGGAAACGGTTCCAAGCTGGGCATACCAAGACACAACTTACACACACTCTCGCATGGTTAACTGGCCCATTGCGCCTGTTAAATCGAAAGAACGAAAGACGAACAAAAGACAAATAAAGCTAATGAAACAATAAACGCAGAAATGCACAATGAATGAACACAAATGTATAACGTTTCAACCCATGATCAAGCGCTCAACCATACGATTATGTATACCTCTGGCCATAGGCCAGTGTGTAAACAGTGTCCTTTTTTTCTTCCTGCACAAAAAGTAACTAAATAAATAATAGTAATGTGCGAACTAACGACAATTTCATCAATTTTGCATACAGCACATGCGACCGGGTGGATGCTCTGTGTGACATATGTCTCCATTGTCAAACAATTAATTAACTTAAATTCGTTTATTATCTTTTTAAACGGCGTGTTTCGGGAAAATCCGATGGGCGGAAACTGGGGTGAGTGAGAGTAATCGCGCTCTGCTGTTCTGATCACATGGCGTGTTGACCCAAGCGGCAAGTTTCTTTTTAGCGCACGGCGGCTTTTCTTCTTTCCATCCACACGGTTTTGTGGCCCGCGGTCGTGGGAAGCGCCTGAAATTTTGGCGGTTTTTGGTCACTTGGGCATGGGGTGGCAAGGTAAATTACGACCTCTTACGAAAAGCTTTAAATAAAACGGTAATTAGTAAATTCTAGCTAATTAGTCATTGAACAGTTGCACTGTGTCGCGTGAACTGCGTCATTTAAAAGTGAAAAGACTCAGCCTATTACTATAAGCCAAACCTAAAGCTAGACAGGGTTTCTGCTGACAAATCCCCGTCTGGAGAAATCAGAAATGGCTGCTGCTATAGTGCAAGGTGCAGACCTTTCTTTCGCCAGTTCTTTCCGGTTTCTTTTCCGAGTGAAACGTCGGTGCTTTGAGGCCCCGTAGTGGTTTTCATACCCCGTTCTCGCCGAAAAGCCATCTTTATACAGAACATATGACGGCTGTATCGCAGTTCACATTCCCCAGAAGTAAATCGGACGAATCTCAATAACAAACGAATCTCGCAATAACAAGCGAACATTAGCGTTTACGTGCGTTACGCCAGCTGTGCTAGGCGGCTATGTGGACGCATTACAGTTGTAGATGCGCTCCTCATTCTTGAAAAGAAGATAATAGTATAGAATACCGCCACTCATACACTCAAGGTGAAAAAGGTGCGTCAACGAGAAAATGTACAGCTGCTTGATGCATTGGATAGCACACTCGTCCGACCTGCGCTGAATCACGATTTCTTTACATGAGTGCGAAAAAATTTCGCTTAGCACGGAAGGCATTTTTACAACCTCTATTACATAAGCGAAAAATCATATGATCAGTGTAAAAGCTGCTTGATGCAAGAACGTGGAAGGGCATTGAGTTCCTATGGTTCACAGCTAAGGGTGGGAAAAAAGGAGTGTCTGTGATGAGCTTGTTGACTGTGCCTTGTACTTCGCGTACAAGAAGGGTTTTCCAAGTTTTTAACTCTAAGATTAACCTGCCGTGTAAAGTCTTTGAAGAAGTATACTGTAGACGACTAGTTTTCCTGTACAGAATAGCTTTTTTTTTTCTAAACAGGTTCAGGTTGTTATTTTTAACTGAGGGATCCCATACTTGGTAATTTAGTACGTAGTAATCTTAGTATACCTATTTAAAATATTTTTTTTTATATTTACTATTAAGTACTGTAATTACTTTCAATGTTTACTTGATGCGATATCCAGTCTGTACCGTTTTAACGGCACTTTTCATAACGTTGAGCCGCCTAACGTTTCTTTGTAGAAGACGTCATATAAGCTAGCCCTACCTAATATGCCCTTGCCTCAAACCTTCGTTTCTTTTTCACAGGGACCATCCTTTCTTCCTCTTGCACACGCTATCCCTTTCTATATACTTCGTTTTGAGGCGTGTTCGTACTGAGATTCTTCGTGCACCTTGCGGGTCTTACATCACTGACCACAGGAGATTTAGTGAACCACTTTCCAGCTTAATTGGACGGGCGTTGAAGACAAGTGACCTCTGATTCTTTTATTCGCCGCTTGTTTTCTAAAGAACACAAGAATAATCGTCTAAATCGTGTCGCATAAGAATGTTCGTCCGAAACTACTACAACCAGCGAATGCAGGCTTCTTCTTCCTACAATCGTCATCAGCAGCAGCATGCCTATATACACTATTTTAGCTACTTTTCTTTTTAATACATCTACTCTATCTTAACTACTGTATTCTGAAGTCGGCACGTCGTGTGGTATTTAGCATCGGTAGTAATTCAAATACATATTAATGCATCTTCTATATGTCTGGTGGAACTGTATCAACGTTATAGCAATCTCTAACGTCATTTTTAAACCCGGGTGTTGCAATGAGCGGAATTTATCTAAGTAGCCTGTTCCGCAGTTTCCGGAAGGGTGTACAGCTAAAAACTCCGCGAGGGAGAAAAGCAATTGTGAAAGGAGCCGGTGCGATGCCCGACCTTAGAAATCTATCGAATTTTCAGCTTCTTTGTTTTTGTGCGTGACTGTTACAGGTGACAATATATGAGGTGTACGTTCACCTCTTCATGCACTACGCCTTTCTTGCGTGCGCATTTCAACGAAAAGCTTCAAAGACTTCAAAATGACCCTGTATATTCCCGAATTTATGTGATGTTGACTTATCATACGTATGCACGCGACAAGATACAACTGGAGCGATTATATCCAAATGATTTAAATATCAGGAAGTGATCGTTGTAAGAGCATCGCAAGAGTTGTATTCTGAACAAGCCCCTAAGCTCAACCACAGGCCAGGGGGTAATCGACTCCGTTACCCTGGTTACCGTCTTGTAGCAAAAGAAGGTCGCGTTACACTCGAAAAAGGCAAACTTCCACAACGTGGCGGACCAGACCGCAGCGCATACCGACTGACGCGGCTACGCTGCCCCTTCCGACTAGAAGCACTTGCCGTTGCGTACTGTTAATTATCAGCACCTCTTCTCCAGGTACCAAGACTAATTATACATATATATTAAAGAAGTGAGGCCATATGTGTACCCTATAACTCGTCAAATCCGAGGCGGGAACTGTATCGCAATGCTTGGCTCCGACATATTCGGCGGACTAGAGCTATGCATGCTATGCAGCAATCTTATACAACGAAGTCTACGGAAGACTGCGAAAGGAATAAGACGCACGACTTATTCGAAATGAGGAGCTGTGTTGTGTCAACAAGTGTCACATCTCTCATAGACTCTGCCAGAAGTGGGGACAACAGGATTAACGTACCGTAAATACTAATACATCGGCTTTAGTAAAGATAAGTGCTAGAAAGGTAACAATTCCTGAAGGCGAGCCAATATCGACTTCAGCGTCGTATGATCAATAGAGGCGGGTGCCACTGGAGTGTAGATTGGCTTTTTTTGGCTAAAATGACCAAGGCGCCTTTTCTAGGTGTTTTCTGCATAAAAAAGCATTCTCAACTGATTTAAGCAATATTTATACGAGCCTTTTTTGCCTTTTCTTACTTTTCGAATACGTGCCTAAAAAATGCCGAAATATCTCCTTTGGCGAATATCGCAGGTTTCTGACGCAAAATGTAATGCAACGCTCAAATTATTAACCCACTCGGCCATGTCGCCGGTCCCTTTCTACGTAACAGTATTTCATGTACTCGAATGTTCAGTACAGCTGGTTTGACCCTCAAAACAGTTTTACATTCGCAATTGAACGCAGGTATGCCACATTCGGTTAAATGAAACACGATATATCTGCAGGATCTGTATGCCACTCGCACAAAAGCTGGGCTTTTTCGCGCTCCCAAGTGCCTTTTACGGTGTAATGCGTACCTATTGCGACAGAGTTACATGCTTTTTTTTTCACCTAAAATGGTACTTTTTGTGTCTAAAAATACGTTTTAGTCTAGTCGTTTTGTATTGCCCCGCCAGGCGGTGCTTCGTTTGGTATCAAACGGAGATGAAAGAAAATGAAACGTTTTTAAAATCGCAGCGTAGATTCAGCCGGCTGCATGTCCTTTCTCCCGGATTGCGCGTGAGCTACATGTTCGTTTCTCATTACCATCACGTCCCTCGAGTCCGTGCCACCTGCACCCTTTTCTCCATCCACCACAGTAGCTTGTCCACAAGTGCACATAACACGGTGAATTAAAATAGATTACTGCTAAAACAGCGACGATTACTCTCATCCTTGTGGAGTGTTGCGCTTACGCTCGCTGGTTTCCCTTAGGTGTCTCAAGCCGTGGACGATCATAT
>JARGYV010105869.1:0-11978 GCA_029532675.1 Ornithodoros moubata | reverse complement strand
CTAGTAGATTTGTACTTATCAAAGGAAGTAGTTGGCAAGGCCAACCTGCAGCTTCTTGGGGCAACCGCACTCTTTGTCGCCTCCAAGTTCGATGAACGTTGCCCTCCTTCTGTCGAGGACTTCCTTTATATCTGTGACGATGCCTACAGTCGTAAAGAGATAATAAGCATGGAGGTGAGTGCTTCCCGGAGCTCTAAGGTGAAGAGCGATGCCATAGGTGTGTTTCAGGTACAGCAGAGTTGCTCCTCTAGGTCCAGATAAGATGTTCTGATGGCACCCATGGTCTACAGCTGAAACATGTACCAAGTTACTTAAAATGAGCCTTGTTCACAGGTGAAGTTGTTAAGAGCGATGGACTTCCAGCTTGGAATGCCACTGTCCTACAGGTTCCTGCGACGCTATGCCCGCTGCAACAATCTTTCACTGGAATTGCTCACGCTAGCACGCTACGTGCTTGAGCTCTCGCTCCTTGATTATTCGCTAATAGACCGTAAGGAATCGCTCCTTGCAGCCGCAGCCCTCCTGCAGGCCTTACGGATGAAGCACCTTGAATGGGTGAGACTTTACATTTTGTCAGTCTCTTTCAGCAGTTTTCCCTGTAAGTCGGGGCCATTAATTCTTCTCGTCTCTTCTTCCATATACATTTATCAGAATCGTACATTAGAGTACTACAGCGGTTACAAGGAGTCTGAGCTTGGGGAGCTTCAGCAACATCTTAACAAGCTCGTAGCAGAGAGGCAGCCTTCAAACCTTGAAACAATTAGGTCGAAGTACTCACACAAGTAAGTATAAAAGTTAGTTTGAACGCATTCTGGCACTTACAATGTTGTGGTGTTGTTGTAGGGTATTCTACGAAGTGGCCTTGGTCCCACACTTGCCACTTTAGGACGTCAGCAGTGGGTCAGCCACATCATCATGCTGCACGTTACTTGAAGCTGCTTCATGTGTATATAGCTCGCAAGATCATTGTTACAATTTTATCGCTTTTACCTACTGTCATTTTATACCACAATGTGCTAGGGATGTCTACATTGTAAATAGAAATGGAAACATTTTAGCATTATAAAGCGATTTACGAGCATGTCATGTGTGTCTCATGTCTTCACCAATAAATGTTTCCCTCACAATTTTTTAACTCTGTTACATTTGTGTTCGAATTGCAAGATTTTTCAGAGTGGGTATGATGTGCAAATGCAGTAGAATCATGTCTGTCTGTCTAAGCTGAAGGCTGTCCTGTTGCATGTGCCTTTTCAGAAATCTCGGTCGTTGTGATTAATTCTGTGACAAAGAAAAAAGTAAACGTTCTCGAGGAAAACAATAATGGTCATAACGGTTCGAAAAATTTCTTCCTACGACTTAAACTGTCCGCGCCCTCTTACTACCCTTCATTGTTCATGTTTGATGGAGGTGTCGCGGAAATGAAACTGCGAACAGCAAACAAAATTTCACGCTCTAGACTTTCCTCGGATTTCTAATTCTATAACACGACATAAAAAGGACGAGCCATGTACCTTCAGAGTACAGACCCAGGTCTGCTGCTGCATGCCAAGTGCGAACGTTTCACACAGCTTTTCTTCGATACTCAGTCACGGTAAAACTGTGTAGAGATAAATAATGTTATTACTAAATTCATGCAAAGTACTTTGAATGCTGCACGCTGCCCGTGTGGTTAGCGCAGAGCAAAGAAACGCAAGATTACAACTGCCGTTGTCTGTGCTCTCCACTGGGCAGGATACGCCATTTTAGTTCAACGAGTGCGTACGCAATATGAGGCGAATGGTAGTTCTTTTGTGTTTGTTGCTGTGTGTACATGTATATCAAACAAAAGCCTACAAAGATGGTTTCGGAAAAGACAGTTGTAGCACGTTGTGCCCTGTCGTTAACTGCACAAGTAACGGCGCCGCCGGCGAAGAAATGGAACTCAAGAGGTCAGAAAGGGGTTTCCCGCTGTCAGAAAGTTTCGTCTTTGATGACAAAATACGTCGAACTACTCCTTTCCGAGGTAAGCTGCCCGAAATTTATTCCAGTACGCTAGTTGTTTCACACGTACTTGACTTGGAAATCCGTTCGAAAATGGAACAAACTGACACTCAAACGCACGCGCTTACACGGACCCGCCTAGTCAAGCTTGTTTGTTTCCATCCCAACGCCGTCATAGAGCGTCGAATGTGTAACTTTTGCGTGGAACATTCAAACTGGTTAGCGGTAACTGATTGTAAGGCCATGCTGTGTAGGATCACTGAGCAAAATTGTTCGCATGTGCAATAAACTCAATTGCATTCACCTGCAGGTGCTCACAGGATCTTTTTGTATCATAAAAGAAATGCAGGCATGAAAAACATGTAAAAAAAAAAAAAAGTCTGTTAGGTATTCCCAGAAGTAACATGTCACTGATGTACAGTCACATTTCAAGATACCATGTTACAGTATTCTGTCAAACATCTGACAATGCCTTATATTGATCACCTCAAATTTGTACAGTGGCCTTGACCGCTCCGAAGGGACTGCACATCAGTGGCTTAATGTTGCTATTCCGTGACCCACAAAGCGTAGAAGATGAACCTCTTGGCTACTTCAGGAACTTCACTGATAATCTGAAAGCCATCCGGTGCACTGGGGGACCCCCTAATGCACTTACCAACCGTGACTTCTCTCCTAAGACAGCCTTCTCATTTGAATGGGTGCCTCCAGACTTGCCGAACATCAACATAGGTTTAAGGTTTGGTGCCAGATTCTGGTTAATTTAGAAAATGACACCTCAAATGTGACGATTTTTCTTACAGGGGAACGTTTCTGATTGATGAAGAATACTGGTATAATATTGAAGTGAAGAGCAACTTTCAGGTGGACACATTTCGTAAGTGTATTCTTGACTCAGAATGGTGCTACGTAGACCCACAAATTGTTATTATCATTACTACATCATGAGTACATTCCCAGCAACAAAATAAAGGAAATACCTGCAAAAGGGAAGGGCAAGCTTAAAATTATGGCAGAAGTCTTTTTCCTCTATAAGCTAAAGCTTAGAAATCTTTTGTCACTCAAGACGTACGGAGCATTCTTACACATGACAATGTGTTCCTCTATGTTTCAGCGCCATCTATGTCAGAATGTGGCAAAACAAAATCTTGTGTGACAGTGTCACTTACTACTGCTGTGAAATGTGACAAGGCAAGTCGTTGTGACGTCACACTCAAGTATGGACTCTCGCCTGACAGCAGAACTCTGGAGGTCATACTTGGTGGTTGGGCTCCTCACACTGATCAGTATGTTGCAGTTGCATTCATGGATGACCGGACCAAAGTGAGTTCATTTTGTTTCTGTGTTATGGTTTACAAGAACTCCAAATTGGGATGTAAAATGTATCTGTTGCCCGGAATACCTTGTAATTGAAGGGCGCTTGCAGTCCTTTGACAATCTCGGATCCTGCGTAGAAGCGGTTCTCTGAACAGTGGGAACTCAACTTAAAGGCTATGTGGCAACCTTGTAGTAGCCTTTCTAATTTCTTCTAATCTTGCAGATGAAAGGTGCCAGGATCTTTTCGTGCAGACGTACCAAAGATGCAGCTGCAGTGCAACATTTTGTCCTTGACAGCGAAGATGATTTACCGCGGGAGTCCAATAGTGTAAGTGATATAACGTTACATAAGCTATGAGAAGGAGGGTCATAGCTAAGGCTTCGAAAGTCGTATAAAGTGCAGTTTTGCCTTTTCATGTACCGTAGTAGGATTGCCATCTTCGTCATTTTATCACTCATAATTAAGTCATATTAACTTCGTAATTTATTATTATGGAGCTAGTAAATTATTAATGTAAAGATTGGCCTTCTGTGGCTGGAACCCACAAATAGGGACAAAATATGGAAGCAAACCTTAATTTTCCTTAAAACAAGGAAAAAAGAAAGTCACTGAAAAAGCTAACCAGCTCTCGAGCTCAAACCCACGTCCTTCCGGATTGCAGTCTCATTTTTCTTTATCAGTCGAGTCACCCTAATGCCCCATACGAGGTACAGGTGATTTTAAGCTCTCTTTCATTCTTTTGTTGTGGTTTTGAAGGATTTCTATCTTGCCATAAATATTTGACCTTCATTCTAAACTGTTCACTTCACGCATGAAGGTTGTGGAGGAAGTGGAAACCGAGCAAGATGGTGAACATGTGTGGTGCAGCTTCGAGACGCCAGTACTTGTGCCAGGTTATCGCAACTTAACAGACCCTCTTTACCAGGCATACCTCTATGGCACTTCTCAAAAATCATGTAAGTAGAGTCCATAACTGTAATATTCTGTTTGTATGAATTAAAAAAAAGAGAGACAGTTATACTATTATGATGACATGTTTACCAGCATAAACGAATGGCAAGCTCCATAATGTCATCTTTGTAATCTATTGATATGAAATGACCACAGGTGTGTAGAGACTTTCATTGTAAGATTTCACACATTGTTTGTCACTGCATTAGATACAGAAGACAATATGCATTGCTATAGAACATTGAAAGGGAGGTTTCCACACCTGGGTCAAAGGAAGATAATTGATTAAAGATCACCAATGTCAAATGCTACCCGTCTAAGTCCAAGTCAAGAATGAGAGAATAAACCTCTAGCTAACCATCAGAGTAACTTGCATCACGTTATTTTGCTAAGTTCTTTTGTTTCATGCTAATTATGGAATTTTTCTTTACCTCAGCTGGTATGATTCAAATTGGACCAAGGTATGCAACTTCGAAAACGAAGGTAGAAATCGGTGTTCCATTCGAATTGGTGGTCACAAGTGGTGCTTCGGCACTTGGGGTGTTGGACCAGTTTGCTTCTCTGCTCATGCTGCCACTCTTTGTGTGGCTTCTGCGTACACAGTACGGGATATTGCTTGCCACTGTTATTGTCATGTCAACATTTGCTTGCTGCATATCCTCCTCACATTAGAATTACTATTAGCTATTATTACTACTAAAGCTACTAATAGCTATTATTACTACAAAAGCTACTAATAGCTATTATTACTACAAAAGCTACTAATAGCTATTATTACTACAAAAGCTACTAATAGCTATTATTACTACTAAAGCTACTAATAGCTATTATTACTACTAAAGCTACTAATAGCTATTACTATTGCTTGGGTGCTCTACTTTTGAACAAGGTACGGGAGCCAGATTAATTTTTTTTCTCTCTCTTTTTTTTCTTTTTATTTATTTATTTTTTGTGGGAAGAGCATATTTTCAGTACCAAATGTTATTTCATGATGATAGGTACTCCTTGTAGAAGAATTTTAGTTCAGTGTATGTGTATAATATCATATTATACACATATTATTAATATGCACATCATATAGTAACATGTATACAAGAAGGCGTCTGCATGCTATCTAATGGCGTGTATGATGCATGAAAGTGCAGTGGACGCCTGTGTCACATTCAAATGACAACAACCTATCGCTTCTGTTCGATTGTGATGCACCTTTTGCCTTTCATCCTCACAAAAGAATTGCTGACATCGGAAAAGCACCGCAGCAAAAGGAAATGTCATAAACAGTTTCGAGATAAGTCATATTCTTCTGACTGATGATGAAGTGAACAAACCACTGCCAAGAAGTTAACTATTGGCTATTAGAGAGGCTTCACAGAAGGGTCCTACTGTGATAGCAACTCTGCAACCTCGAGCTCTCCTGGTTTGAGATCGAAGTATGATCAAAATCAGGTACACTTGGCTTTGTCCGCTGTGTACATTAAGGACCTCTATGATACTGTGACTATTGCGAATGCCGGTACTTCCAGCTGTTGGGTGTGTTACGAACCATACATTTAAAAAAAAAAACTCATCTTTTGGAGGTGCATATTATACAGAAGTGCATGATACTATCAACAAAAAAATTACAGTACGTACTTTTCTTGTGCACAGTCACTATATGTCACAGGTAATGTTGGGAATTAGTGCCTTCTAAGCACATTGACTGCATTGTGAAAAATTGGTCCTACATTGTTGTGGATTGTCTGCCATGCAGAATGGCTGTCTATTTCTGCTTATTGAGTGAGCAACGAACTGCGTAACTTCTAGTCGCCTTCTGAAACGATCACATTATAAAGTGGCCCGAAAAGACCTCAGCATGTCAGGAAATGTGTGGTAATGTTATACAGCAATAATAGATCTAAATAATAAGTTATGAACATACGTATCAGCACTTCTCATATCTTGTATGGTCCTACAATGCTGAGTAATTTATGTAATGTCCTTTTGGGATTTCTCGAAACTTGGGAGTAAAAGTTAAATTGGTAGCTGCAAAGCAACGTAAAGTTGGGTTACACTGCATGAAAAAAACTAATCTATTAGTGGAAAGACTTTAAAACATTGTAGAGGTGACTAGTGATGGCACCAGGGGTGAAGCCATCCTTTGCCTTCTTAAATGTTCAAGGATTTCTGTGCTTTCCAGAAAATAAAATAAAAAAGACATAGATTGACTATGGGCTTCAACTTAGTGGGTTTAACACAAGAAACCAAGATAGTACCTATGTCCTGAGTGGTAGCTGTCCAGTACAAGCATTCACCTAGTCATTGTTCGCCATACTTCACAAAATGTCTGACGTGCACTATCACGCTTTCGTAGTATGTATTTGTGTGTGCAATGACTATTTTTAGATACTTTTATGATGTGAGAATGCAATTGTAGCAACTAGTATTGATTAACAATGTGATTTACAAAAAGGACTTTTGTTTTTAATCTATGAACAAACGGGATATTATATGTGCATGCATTGTTTATTGACCATGGCACCTAGCATGCATACAATAGAATTGGGTGCAGTGTTCAGCACATACCATATCAGCACTGTCGGCAGTCTCATGTCTATTTTTGTTTCTTCTGTCCACTGTACAAGGGAAACATTACAATGTATATCTGAAAATAGACAAATAAAAGGCTTCTGTGTGTTTCCTTTTTTGCCGTAATTTACACAACCTTGTGGTGGTCTATTATCAGCATGTGCCCGTGTGTCTGGGCAAGTCAGAGAAATATGACAGCACTAATTTGAGCAACTGAAGGACGGGACAAATAAATCCTGTTGTATGGGTGTGTTGATGAAGGACAGTAGAAAAAGAGAAAAGCAAAAATACTGCGATTGCAAAGGAGTGTGGTATAGTAGAGAATTGAGTAGCCCAGGTAGCACAAAACGTTAAAATAACGTTGTGTGGTTGTTGTGAAAGTTGAAATAACATTATTTATTGCACAACGATGTTTTGTTTTATAGAAATGCTGACCCAGTGTTGAGGCTGCAACATAGAACATTATTAGTTGGCTTACAAACATTACAGCAATGTTAAACGACAATGTATGATGACACAGTGTTGGAAGACGCATTTCAGACCATGCATGCAAGTACCTTGCACATTCGAGCGATTCGAGCTGCAACCTATTAGATATCGCTGTGTGTAAACTGGCTCTTCAGGTGCCTTGTGGTTATTTCGCCAGTGCTGTATCAATGACTTCGCAAATTTTGTGGCAACGTTTCATACCATGCAAACTAATGTTTGAAAAAAAAAAAAAAAAAAACTGCGGCAACATTTAAAAAAACATCATTGTAAAAACAAGAAAACGTTAAGATACTGTTGAGAAAAACTTTTATGTTATGTTAGGTAATACACAAATGTAATGTCAGGCAATATATTAGTGATGACACAGTTAGCAATAAACAAGCGAGTTGGTGTACAAATGAGGTGGGAGGCTTGTAGGAAGGCCTGTTCAACTAATGTGTTTACTGTTATGGCCCTCAGCTCAATGGCTCAATGGGAGTGTCACGTGTCACTCCGGTGACGTTACGACCGTTCATTTTCGGTTTTGAAGCCAACAGCGCGAGAGGAGCCTGAAATCGTTCACATCGCAATGGGGTTCCACAAAGATTATGATAAAAATATGAACTAAATTGAAATATAATTATTGAAGTGTGGTTACTAAATTATAACTATGAAATAAAATATTATGTCGATGCTCTAAACATGTGGCTTTGAAATACGGTGGTGCGGTTGGTAATAATCCGGAAGCTCCTGGCGACTTCCTTTTTGATTCCACTTCTGAACAAGCGACTGCTTGTGAAAGGTGAGTTGTGGAAATTTGTTTCAATCCGTTATTTTTAAACATCATATAGATATTGTCATCGCGCAGAAACTACAGACAAGCGTCCCTGTCCAGCTTATGTGTATATTTTTCGTTTTTATGTGCATGTCCCTCGCTGGTAAGTTGAATCCCACCGGTGTTGAAGGCCTCTTGAGGTGTACCATACAGGGTTGTCATCCGTCTATTAGAATTGGGACTCTTTATATTCCTGATTATTTAATATAAGCCAGCTTCTAATGTAACTTGCTGAATTCTTGCTTATAGTTATCATTGGATGTTGTCGTATAATGTGCGAGTTGGGTGCCACATGCCTGCTTTAACAGTCCTCGATATTTTTTATTGCAGATGGGAAGGGTTATCCGAGCCCAAAGAAAGGGCGCAGGAAGTGTCTTCCGCTCTCACACCAAACATAGGAAGGGTGCCCCCAAACTTCGTGCTATTGATTACGCTGAGCGTCATGGGTACCTCAAGGGTATCATCAAGGTAAGGAGTGTTATGGGTACTTCAGCACGCGCAAAGTCCTGTGGACGCTAGACACCGCTAGTTTCATTTTAATACAAATTACGTGTGTTGACCTCTGTATGTGGGCAAGAGAACGCTGGATTTATTTCTAAGGTAGTTTAAGTACACTGCCTTGTGTCTGGCTCACTTTGTATTATTCTACTGACACGGACATTTTCGTCCTTGTGTAGGAAATTATTCACGACCCTGGACGAGGAGCCCCCCTTGCACGTGTAGTGTTTCGGGATCCATACAGATACAAGCTCCGTAAGGAATTGTTTCTGGCTGCAGAAGGCATGTACACAGGACAGTTCGTCTACTGTGGCAAGAAGGCTCAGCTCCAGGTATGCTATGGTGTGCTATCATTAGTGCCAGGTAGGCTGGCAGTCATAGTTTATCAGTGTTCGGGTCATATTTAGTCAGCCCCAAACAGTTCTATTTTGAAACACATACACAACGTGAACATCGTAGAGTTGCCAAGAGACATGGACAAAGAAGAACTGATAGACTTATCAGTCCCTCTTGGTAACTCTGTAACTCTGGTAACTGTAAACTCTTGGTAACACTGTTTGTGTAGCATGTTTTAAAACGTTCTACACCTCATTCTTGTCCAACTAAATGCACGTTATTATCCAGTGGGGCTGCTGCTAGAACTCGTGGCAACAAGCCAGTGCAAGGAAATGAACTTTGGGACAAGATGAATATATGAAAGGGCATTTATAGATAAAAGGAGGTGCAGCTATTGAATATGCACCGTATCGTCGCTTCATGTCATGTATCATGTTTAATTTAGCAGTTCCTACTTTAATTGGTGTATACCACACAATCTGTGGTGCAGACTGCATTGTCCAGAGTGATATGGATATTTATGAGAGGATATTTATGGAAGCTACTCCAGAGCGGAAATGAGAGGGAGCGCAGGGGCACTGACCCAGTAGCAAGCCGATCCCCCTACTTTCTAACTGTTGGTTTGGGAAGAAGTGGTCGACTTATGGGTAGATACGGTATACAGTTTATGCCGTAGGATGCAATATATTGAGCCTGCAAAAAGTAGCAAGGTCAACAGTTTTGTTACACTTCCTTCATCCTCCAAGGTTGGCAATGTACTCCCCTTGAGTGTAATGCCTGAGGGTACAGTCATCTGCAATGTTGAGGAGAAGCCCGGAGACAGGGGCAGCCTCGCCCGCACCTCTGGCAACTACGCTACGGTTATCGCTCACAACCCAGACTCACACAAGACCCGCGTAAAACTTCCATCGGGTGCCAAGAAGGTTCTGTCCTCGGCCAACAGGGCCATGGTAGGAATCATTGCTGGTGGCGGTCGTGTAGAGAAGCCCATCCTCAAAGCCGGTCGTGCATACCACAAGTACAAGGCCAAGCGAAACTGCTGGCCTAAGGTCCGAGGTGTGGCCATGAACGTGAGTGCAGAGTCCGACTACTCTTTTTTGAAGTTTCCGTGATGATTTCTGCATCTTAGCAAAATGCTGCTGAGTTTTTAGAGGCTGTTTCTGAGTGTATATGTACTCTGTCATAGTTTTCCAAAATTTGAAGCACTGTGGTCACATACTCTTACTTCTGCTATTTTAGCCCGTGGAACATCCTCATGGTGGTGGCAACCACCAGCATATTGGCAAGGCCTCGACAGTCCGAAGAGATGCTTCAGCCGGTCGCAAGGTGCTGCCCTGTTTCACTTTTGTTCCTAGTAGTTACTTGCATGTATCTTACGCTGTTTCTTTGGTAGGTCGGTCTGATTGCTGCCAGGAGGACGGGTCGTATCCGTGGTGGAAAAGATCTGGCCAAGAACAAGGACGATTGAGCCGTCAAGTTTTCATTAAAATGTGCGTGGCAACTGAGCTCATCATAAGTTCTTGTCATAAAGTTGTATGTAGCAGCTGTGTGGTCTGTGTGAAGCCTACACCACAAAGTTTTGCCGTGAACGATTTTTGGCATTCTTGTAGTATGGCGTACTGCGACTCTGTCTGAGGTACTAGTGTGACGAGGTTAAGTTGCGAGAAACAGTTACATAGCAATCTTTCAGAAATAGATGCCGTCAACCAAGACCGTAAGGTCCGGAGTCATAGTGTAGGAATCCCTGAAAGTCCGTACTTGTTTGGGAGAATTATCTTTGCTAGCTAGATGCAAGGGTTGTTGGCACGTTTGACGCCCCATTGGGGTGCGCTTCTCTGTGACAATGGGTCTGCCCTTCAAAAGCAGGGGATTTCCTCGGGCATGTAATTCAAACGGCTCTTCCATGTGCTGTACATACGCAAAATGCTCTCGGCGTAAAAACGTTATGCCACAACATGGTGTCCTGCAGCTATGAAAAAGTTATTTTTCTGGTCTTTGAATGCTCATGTAGCTGTCATGTTCATTTTAGCGGCTGCGCACGAGGAATGAATTTGCAGGTGGCTAGTTTGGGCATGCCTGGTTATCTTCTATACAGAGATCCAGGTTATACTTGAGCAATTCTAAACAGCTTTTTTTTTTTCTCTACCTGTGCTTGCCCAGTGTAGATGCTGTGTATATATATACACCAGTCTGGGAAGAGTATTGTGGATCCTTGAATTCTTATTAATTACGTCAATCCATAAGATAACTTTCTTAGCATCCATTTAAGCTCTATGAAGGTTTCTGGTGCGAATATCCTGTGTAGGTCTTGTGCTTCTTGTATATTCAGCTCTTTCTCACAGTAGTCTCTTCACTTGTGATTAGACTACTTTAACAAGAACGAGGTTTTTCTGGAACTCTCACAATTAGTTGTTCAACCACTGACCTCTGTCTTCTTCAGTTTACTATGATGGCACTCTTGCTTACAATACCAGTTTCATGATGTCTACATTTGCCAGTTGGTGATGTGACAGAGAAGATACTGCTCACTCTCTGGTTCAGATGCTTCGGAGCTGTTATGTGGTCTTTCCATTTATGCAGTGCTGTGACTCGCATGGCTTGTAGCATTGCTATTATACTCTTGTTCAGATTGTATTTGTCCCGCTCCAGAGAGAGTTTTTGTTTTGTTTTACTGGATCATGTGCTCTCACAATGTGATGATAACAGTACTGACAAGGGAACATTTGTTTGGGAGGAGCTGCAGAACTGGTAATGGGATTCCACTGATATGGACATGAATTCTGTAGTCCTCCTCATTGGAGCCAACAGAAACTAATTCCTGAACAGGAGCAAGGCTGCTTTGTTACATTATATCATGAAAAATCAACGGTTTATCCATTCACCAGTGGAACAGACACCTTTTGTCAGCTCCTGTGTTCTACAGCCTTTACTATTTCAAGAGCAGCTCCTGCATTAATTTAAAGGGACAGTCTCGTGCCCGACGACTTCTTTAAGACCTATGCCATTTGAATCGCCATTGCCGAAAAT